>PVKA01034226.1:0-23653 GCA_004027165.1 Ctenomys sociabilis
AGGGTTGTGTGTAAAGTACAATAGTAGGGAAGATGGAAATGATCAAAACATGTTATATGCATGTATGAAAATACTGTATTATAACCTAATATTTTGTAAAAGAATCAACAAGATATATTTCAATATATGTGTATATTAATCACACACACACACACACACACACACACACACACACACACACACACACACACACACACACACACACACGGAACTGAGCTTACAAGCCAGGCAAGCTCTAGAGTGGTGGATATGCACGCTCTGTTTCCATAGGGTGGACTCAGGGCCTCAGAAGGGAGTGCAGTACAGAAGGCTGGATCCTGAACCCAGGATTACCTTAGTCCAGGTAAAGGTTGCACTGCGTAATATGGCGCAAAACCATTAGGGCCAGCATTCTTCTATGAGCAAAGCTGTCATAAAAGAAGCCAGCTATGATCATGCAGATGGGAGGTGGAAGTTTGCCACTGCTTCCTGTGTAGCGTATCTGCTTCAGGTTTCTGTGAGATCTCACAGAACCATGGAAGGCCTGAGAGCTCACACTGTCTGCAGGTTGATAAGTTAATACTGTTTCATTGATCTGCTAGTTATGAGACTCTTGGTTCTGAGATGGAGGGCAGTTTCTTTTCTTTTTAAATTTGTTGATACAGGATCTTGCTATGCAGTTCAGACTCATAGTAATCTTCCTGCCTCAGCCTCCCCAGTGCTGGGATTACAGGCCTATCCTCCACACCCAGTTTTGGGCTGGTGTGGCTCAGGGACAGCATAGCATACAGTACCGGAGATGGAACTCCGGACCTTGCACTTGCCAGGCAAGTGCGTAGACTGCTGAGCTCCCCTGCTAGCCCAGAAGTCCAATTCCCTATTCACAGCAATATTAGTAGCCAGAGTATCAGGTTTTTGTATTGATTCCTTGAGCCTACCGGTGATGATGTGACAGGCCACATGTTATCTGTGCGTGCGATGTACCGCATTGTAGAAGAGAAAACTTGGTGCGAGGGAGCCCTAAGCTTCTGCAGTGGGCAGTAAGCATGCTTATTTTTTCTTCCAGGAAAGATGTCATCCCTGTACTCCAATGCTCTTTACTAGAGAACATCTTTTAAAAATAATTTAAAAGAAAGGGCAGTGTCTCTGCTAATAAGATGTGCAGGAATGTGAAAGATCTATGGAAAACAGACTCCCAACATCAGGAACATTCTATATTGTATGACTGGGATTGAAATCCTGTTATGGGGAAAATTGAAATCAGGTTTAATTTGGTTTAAAGAAAAGAAAGAAGACATTTCTTCAAAACAGTCTGTAGAATAAGTTTTAAACATACTATCCACTTTATGCAATTTATTCCACTTAGGAGCATGGGTTTTGGAGTCAGATCTGAGTTCAAATCCTAGTCCTGAGCAAGTTGTTTTACCCTACAACATTGTTTTTCTCACCTGTATAATGGGAATAATAATTTTCATACCAAAGACGATATGCAGGCCCAGGGATGCAGCTCAGTGGCACAGTTCCTGCCTAGCAAGCTTGAGGTCCTGAGTTCAATTTCCAGTTAAAAAAAAATAGTCACCAAAGATGACAGGCAGAATCAATGAAGCAATACCTGATATAGCTTAGTACACTGTCTGGCATAGAGAAGCTCTTGTGTCATAGAGTGAGTGTGAAGTATTTAGGAACAATTAATATTATTTAAGAACATACAATGAAATGACAACAAATGTATGTGTGAAATAAAGCAGCTGATGGCAGGGAAAGAGAAAAGGCTTTCTTTTCAAAGTTTCTGACTTACCTTGGAGATTATCATCAATTCAAAAATTGGATGGCTTTTGGACTGGGACCCTAAGTTAGAGAATGACTCAGATATTCATACCTGCATCCTTCACACTTCTCTTTGAGTTGAAACCATATAGAAGCATTATTGAGAATGATTTTTTTTGGGGGGTCTGGCTCAGGCTGCCTTAAGGGTGGGTCTGGTAGGTGGAGGTGGGGCTCAAACACGCGGTATTCTGCACCTGACTGCATTTTTTTTTTTTTTTCTTTTTGGTGGAACCAGGGATTGAACTCAGGCCCTTGCACTTGCCAAGCAAGTGCTTATTCTCCTGAGTCATCTCCCTGGCCCCTAGAAGTATTACTTGTTTACAAAGAAAATCTGGTTAAAGTACAAGAAAGCCTGAAAAATCCACATTGACCCCAAACCCAATAAGTAGAACAGTGGCCTCAGGCTAGAGGCCAGCTAGCCTGTAAGGGAAGGCAGTTCAAAGACAGGGCCTGCAGGCATGCCACACCAGGGGCACAGCTGGCACCTTGAGGTGAAGGGTGCCTCAAAGGCCCCTCTCTGGGACAGTCACCTCTGTCTGAAAGCGGCTTGACCCCAAGTAACTGAATGATTGTGGATGTGGGCCACAAGGTGGATGGGCTGAGAAGCCCTGACATAAGGACTAAGTATTGTAAAACTATACTAGGCATGATTTCAGCAGATGCAGAAAGACAGAGGATAAAAGCATCACTGAGAAGCACAAACTGAACTCAAGATCTGTTATGCTCAAGCAGGGGACAATATATGAGCACCAGGACTCTAGGAAGGCAGTGTTTGCCACTGAGTTGCCCATTAGAGCACGCTGGGTGATGCCCGAGACTTCTGCAGCTGTGAGGCCAGATTGAGTCTGGCTGTCGGTTCCAGTGGATCTTGGGGTGCGGAGGTGCAGCTTCTGCCCTAGCTGGCGGGTTGGGCCTGGGGTTCCCTCCTAAGGTGGACACTGACCCTGAGTTACAAAGTACACACTCATTTATCTGATACACAAGAAATCAACATGAAAGTGAGCATGGAGACCGGAATAGTCTTGCCAAGGCTTAGGCTAGTGCTTTGGACTCTTTGGGCTCCCAGCTTAGGGAAGAGGGCAAGATTGGTGCTGGCAACTGGACCAAGGCTGGATTTTTAAAGAAAATGCATAGTAGATGTAGGTTGGATGTTATGAAGGAAGCCAGGCGGGGAGCCCAGAGACCACAAAGCTCACCGTGTCTTTAGGGCTCTGTGACTGTTGACTCAAGAGTCCACATGCCAATTGTCACCCCTGTCAAGGGATACCCACAAACTCAGAGCAGTGGGTAGTTTTGTTCCTTCCTCGCTGAAGTTCAAGAACATTTACAGTCGGACCTGTTACATCAGATTACAGGCTTTGTCTTTTAATTGAGTGGGTTAAGTAATAAGCTCAGATAATAATGTTCAGCTCTTGTGGCAGTATGTGTCATTTATTAATGCAGGGACATTAATCTGATCTATTATAAATACTGGATAATTACCCATATGATGTGTGAAGCTCTTTCTAAATTTCTTTTCTTTATTTAGTCCAAGAGCTCACATATGGTGCCTTTGCCGTGGGTACGTGGGGATGAGGGCACTTATGAGGAAAGCAAAACTGATTGGTAAGTGGGTTGATTTTGAGAATGAGTCAGTCAATAAATATAGTAAAGCCTTCTATGACTGGGTCAAAGTATTGGGGCCACCAGGACCACAGAAGTAGGGATGATGGGAGCTAAGCCCTTGGCACTTCTAGGGGCCAGCAGGGGGAGAAGGACTCAACTCTTAGGGGAGGTGAGAACTTGGAGATGGGGAGGAACTAACTGGGTAAGGGGGTGTCTGCCTCGGGGGTGGGGGGGAGCAGGTAGGTGCTAGCCAGGGAACAGTTCACCACTTTGATTTGCCCTCTTAAAGAGGGAAGTGTTCTTTAAAACAAAATGAGTTCAGGGACCCAGGATATAGCTCAGGGGCACAGTACCTGCCTGGCAAGTGCAAGGTCTTGAGTTTGATTTCCAGTACCAAACAAACAAAATGAGTCCAATCCAGTGTCAGGTTGGTAACTGTGTAAAGTGGTAATTTTCAGCTTGGTCTTTTAAAGCAGCAGCATAAAGAAGGCAAAGCTTTGGTTATCTGAGCTTTGATGCTATTTGAGAAAGAAAGCCCAAATGATAAAGCTATCAGCCTTACAAAGAATTTGTAGGGGGTCTGGGGGTTAGCTCAGTTGTTTAAGTGCGTGCTCATGCAAAGGCAATTAGGTGCAGGGGACTGAGGTTCCATCCCCAGCTCTACATGCCTTGCCAGGCCTGCCCTTAAGGCAGCCTGAGCCAGCCAAAAAAGAAAGAAAAACTCTGGGGTTTTGATCCCTGGGTCTGCTGTGCTGGCCCCTGCTCCTGCATGCTGAGATGGTGATTGAGACTGGGCATGGTGACACATACCCATAATCTCAGCTCTTGGAAGGCTGTAAACAGGCAGATCACTAAGAGTCTGATCTAGTAGTAAGACCCTAAACACCCTGTAGACCCTTCCCTAAAATACAGAAAAAAAAAAAAAAAGAATGTGTAGCAATTTTTGTCTTTCAAAATTTTTTTAATTTTTAAATTCCCCTCCATGCCCGGCCCAGTAATTATCACTATGCTTTGGGATAGAAAGAAGTCCCTATAGATTGGAGTTTGGTGGCCTGCTGATGGCAGGAGTCCTAACAGTGAGAGTCCTGCAGCTGGCAGAACTGGGGCTCCTCGGTCACTGCCAAAGCACTGCTTCACACCTTTGTATGTTGGTGACAGCTTGTGGGAGACTAAAAGGAACAAGGGAGCCACCACTCATCTGGCTGTGGATGAGGGCTGGAGGGAAGGGGACCAGAGAGGACAGATGTGGTGGGACAGTGAATTGAGCCACCGGTGGGATATTTCTTTGACATATGGTCCTTCTGAGCAACTACAGAGCTATGCAGGCACAGAAGTGACTCCAAAATTCTGTCCCTTTGTCAACATCAATTTACGTTAGTAAAGTAAATTGCGAATTAGGACAGAGGCTTTCCTTTTCTGATACAGCCCTCCTTTTCTGTTGATGGAGGGATGAGGGATCTTCCCACAGGCAGAAGAGACTGGGAGCCGGGCACCTGCTTTAGGGAGACGATCAAAACACAGTGAACACTGCTGCTGAGCACCTTCTAGCTGAGAAATGGGCTCATGGCAGCATCACAGCCCGGACCTGGCACAGTGACTCTGGCTCTGCGCCAATGTCAGGAGACGGTGGAAAGTAAATGTTTTGAGTCCATTCTGGACCCGGAGGCAACCACAACTGCACAACCGAAGACACAGAAGAAGACTTCCAAGGGGGCTTCAGAAAGTGGCAAAAATCACGAGATAAGTGTGTTTGAATCAGAGGGATATTTTGAACAGGAATAATGGCAGCGTGTCTTTTATTGTAGAAAACGTAAATGTTTTCTGTATGTCTTTCATCACACCTCATATTGAGGCACTGGATTGCGCTCACTCTTGCTCTCACTCCTGCCTTGGCTCCTGCTCCTCCTCCTGCCCCTCTTGCATGCTTTCTCATCCTGCGACACCCTCTGCCACATTGTGTGGCAAGCAAGAAGGCTCCTCACCAGATGGTAGCATCTTGATATTGGACATCCTCACCTCTTGAACTGAGAGATAAGTTTTTTCTTTATGAACCATCCAGTCTATGGTACTCTGTTGCAGCATCAGAAAAAAGACAAAGATAGCTGCTAAGAACTTGTACCTTCTGGGCAAGCCAGGTGAGCTTCCGGTTTCCTCATGACTGTAGTCCTAGCTCTCATAGACTGTTCAATGGCGAAGACCCCTGGGTCTTGCAGCCTGCCTGGGACTCTGTTCAGGCTCCTGACCTCCATGAGCTATGCCCACCCATGGGCATGTCGGAGAGCCAGGTAACAGCAGCCCATCATGGCATTTGCTTTGCTCCTGAGTCTCAAGGGGTCTGCATCTCCCTCTGGGCCTGGGCCATGGCCTCTACGTCATTCCTGCCCCTGAGATGTCCAGCTTGCTCAGTCTTGCTGTGGCTGACACACTAAAGACATGGACTCCTTTTTGAGTAATAAAGTCTCCAATCTCAAGGGCCTTGCTGTTTTTCTGTGGGGAGATGGTAGAGGGAAGGGAAAATCAAGTTTCTATTCTCTAGTTAATGATTACGTTAAAAAATAAATTAATTTAGTAATTAATGATTAACTTATTAATTGTACTTCCTACTGTCTGTATTTCTTTATGTGTGCCTTTGGTTGGTACAGGGTCTCACTATGCAGCTTGGAGTCATGGTAATCCTGCTGCTTTCAGCCTCCCCAGTACTGGAATTACTGGCAAGTGACATTGCACCCAGACTCAGGCCTGCTTAGCCCACCCTGGGGGCGGGGCTGGCATAGCATGTGGTGCTGGGGATTGAACCATGGTCCCTGTGCTTGCCTAAGCTTCCCTAAGCAGGCACTTTAGTCCCCTGAGCTATCTTGCTGGCCTTACATAGTTCTCCCTACATAAATTAAAATTTAAATGATATGAACAGTTTTGTGTCCTACATTTTAATTCAATCTCATCATGAAAATAACTCCACATTATTAAATATTTCAGAAGAAGCATGATTTTCTTTTGGATGCTAGGATGAATTCTGAAATCAACATTTTTTGACCATAAATATGTGTTCAAACTGCATGAACAATTTTTAAAAATAAATGATGGCTTCTGCTCTTGAAGATTTCACCTCTGGTTTGGAGGTAGGAACGGGGAAGGGAGACAATGAGAGAAATAATTTTGATGTAGGTGGTAGATTCCTCAGTGCAGTCAGAATGCCAGGTGCAAAGGTAGCCCAGAAGGGGAAAGCAACAGCAGTGATGATAATTTGCTGTGACAATGTTCAGACAATTCTTTCTTAAGTCCTCTGACAATCAGTGGCATATGTTTTACACTGGAGCCAAAAGAGCGGTCGTGGTCCTACTACTCAAAGCGTGGCTTCAGACAGGCAGCATCAGCAACCTGGAAGCTGCTACAAATGCAGAATCTCAAGCTTCCCTTCAGACGTCCCTGGCTGAGGATGGCGCATCGCTTTCATCCCATTCTGTCTTTGTGGTCTGATTAGCTGATAAGACTGCATTTTTAGCTGGCAGCCTAATCTGCCTCTCCATCAACAAAGAGCCCATGTTTTAAAATGCGTGAGCAGCGATTGCTATTATGGTGATGACTATTATTAGTATTGTATTGATTTTATAATGTATAGTTTCTTAAAGAGCTGAGAAGCCTTAAGAAATGTTGTATTGCTAATCCTTACAATAGCACCCTGAAAGAGGTAGGTGGCAAACATAAACAAGTATCAATATTATGCTAAATCATACTTAAGTATAAGGTTGGAAACCCTGAGCAACCTAATGAAAGCAAGACCCTTCTGGCTCTCATGAAGTATTTCATGTTTGTATTTCTTATTGTAAAGCTCTGAGGGACAGGCCTGAGTGACCTCTTATGTTTTCCTCTGTTTCCCATACCAATTGAGATATTTCTTTTTCATTTAAATGAAATTGCTTTATTTATTTATTTACTTATTTATTTTTTGATTCTAAGCCTGAGCGAGACCTACAGACATGGCCCCACCAAAGCTTGTTCAGCACCACACTTTTAAAGAAAACACAGAGTTAGAATCACCAAGTTGAATTGAAACAAAAGACTGAAATTTAACCCATTTAGCCTCTACAATGAGTTATTTCTGGGGAGTACAATTTGCTTTTCTACGTGCCAGCTACTCTATTTGGTTAGCTCTTTCCAAACTTGAAGCCATTTGTCTACACATTCACCAGTTCTATTATCTATTTTTTAAAAAGTCTTTTAGAATGTGTTTATTTTTTGAAGCAATTACTTCTGATATTTTCTCCTCTTTTTTACTGAAACATAGTCTTTGTCCATCTTTATGGGGTACACTGTGATAATCTGATACATGTCTACAATACCTAAAGAAAAAAAAACCAGGGTATTAACACTCCTCTCCCCTCAAACATCAATTATTCCCATCTCTTGGGAACTTTAGTGTTTATTTTTTTTTTAACCTATTTGGAAATATACTATAGATTGTTGCAGTCAAAATGTACCCTACTGGGCTCTAAAAAAATCAGAACTGTTTCCATCTAACTTAAAAAGCAACTAATTAAAATTTTAAAAAAATTATATTTTCCTCAAGACCAAATTTTATATTAGTACCATAAATGGAACTAGTATGTACTATTTGGTATAAAATTAAATAATACTATACTAAAAAGAAATAACTTAAAGCCAAATAATATAAGTTTTAGTTAGAAGATTTTGAGTTTCAGGCTGTTTTTTCTCTTTCTTAAAAGGAAGACTTGGGAAGTGGCAGTGGTATGAAATATAAACGGGCACCAAGTGGCTTCCTTGTCAAGGTAATTCAGAGAATTGGAGTTACTCAAGGATTACCTTTCTGACTTTGTAGTCCAGTGTTATTACGTGCCTATGTGTATTGGATCGTTTTCTTTAGCACCTATAGTTGTGGACATTAATTCTCAGCTGTCACCTGGGCAGTCTACCCACGATTTGTCCTATTATTCTTCCTCCCACTTAATACTTCTACTCTAAGCAGTTGTAAAGACTCTCCCATCTGATTATAATTTCTCTCACCACCTGAAGTATTTCAGCTTTCAAAACTGATCTTAAGTCCTCCTTGGAGGGGTTCCTTGGGGGTGTGGGAATCTCATCATCCTTTAAGTTCCAATTTAAGCACTCTGTTCATATTTATTACACACCAACTTAATGGCTGAGAACTTCCCTGTGAGAGAATCTCTTTGCAGGAGCAGCTAGGTGGTGAGCTTCCTGAGGGCCACATGGCATCTCTGTCTTCTTCATGGCTTGCAAGCAGCGCACGGTCAGTGAGCAATGCATAGGTTGCTGTATTTCTGAGAAGGATTTTTTTTTTCGGTTGCCTCAGGCTGCCTTCAGGGCAGGTCTGATAAGGCAATGTGCAGCTGGGGATCGAACCATGGTCCCCTGTGCCTGACTGGGTTTATCTAAGCAGGTGCTTAAACAACTGAGCTAACCCACAAGCTCCCTGTGCTATATTTCTGATATCATCACCTGGGTATAATTGAAAATACCAGGATCATCATCTAAATACAGATATACTTTCATTGTCTGGAATCTTGTTTTCTGTTTTGAGGTGTTTTGCATGTGGTTATACTTCCTGTAAGATGCTTGATGCTTGTAAGAAAATTTTTTTCAGAAATAATTTCCTTTTTTGCAGAAGCCTTTTGTTTTTGGACCTTGTTTTTATCTGTGAAACTTTTGAAAACAGCTGTAGTACATTTTAAATAATACAGAAAATTATTGTGAAAATTATTGAACACACACAGGAGCCCGAGAAGTCAGGTCTATGTAAGCATATCCATAGTTGCTTTTGTTTCTTTTGGGGTTAGAGGTATGGAGATCACATTTTCCTGGACTTTATAAAATTGCCAATATATGAGGAATGTTCAAGGGTTAATTCCTTTCATTTACTTAAATATTCCAAACCACGATGGAAACATTTTTGCACCTAACGGGAAAGATTGTGGGTGAAAAAACTGAAGATACATGATTTATCACTCCCCTCACAAATAAAATTTATTCATTGCATCCACCAGCCATCACACAGATGGTCAGAAAATTGGCTTTGTGTAGGGATGTGGATTCAGGCATGAATATTAATACGAGACAGATGTAAACGCATATTAATATGCATTTGCTTTGCATGGACTGACATTACAATATTTTCATTAAAGAAACTGCTTTTGAAAAGAAAGTATAGGTCACCTTTTACAAAGCATAAAATTGTATAGTGGAGTGTATTTGTTGGCTCTGGAAAGCTACTGTTGATAAGAAATAGAAGTATTAACGCTGAATCTGTGTGGATGTTTACGACATGTCAACGGAGGAGGCAGACTAATTTTGCGCCTCTGGATTGCAATTCAGCTGTATTTTCGAACTTGAGTCATACCCGGCATGGCCTGTCACTTGAACAATCTAGGAAGCAAAACCCTGCTTGGGTGCGATATACAGACAAATATCAATCATGCATCTGAGAGCGACTATCTAGAAAGACCCATTCACATCTGAAGCACAAATTTTCAGAGTGAGCTTTCTGTAATGGCAGTGATTCATAAAAAATCTAGGATTTATGCTGGCGTGATACTTTGGGGATTTTTTTCTTGTTTCTTTTTTCTTCCTTTTTTTTTTTTTGGTGCGGGCCAGCGTTTATGCTGACATCAGCGCCTACATCTGTGCTCTGCTAGTATCTGCTTAGGGTAGCATTGTGCTTCTTTCCCAAGTGGAAGGAGAGAACGTGATATTGTAAAAAGCTATTCACATGCTTGCTGCTTTGTACTCGCAAGCCATTCACAGGGTGTTTTGCCACTGAAATATTGCTTACTGAAGAGAACAGCCGCTTTCTTCAGCTTGTGGGCCCCTCTAAAATTGCTGCGTTGGCTCCTCAGACAAACACGATAACATCCCAGCACACAAATGTGCAAGTTAATAATTATAAATGATCTGTTATTGATTATTCACTTCAGTGACTTCACTAATCGTTGCAAAACCTCCAGGAAGCTCCTGAATTCCATTCTTCAGCCCTGATTTTCCCTTTGGACTTCATTGTGCCTTTTGCAGCTGCCCATTGAACAAATCCAGCTGGAAGTTCAGTGAGGTGTCCAAAACCAGAACTGGCACCTTACTCCCCTGCCTCCTACTAGGATGGTTTAGTGCAGGGAACATGAGCTCTGGAAGATTTGGGTTCAAATCCTGCCCCTGCTTCTAAGTAGCCTTGTGATCCAGGTAAATAATTTCACTTTTTTGAGCTGCAGTTTTGTATTGGGGATCATTTTCTCAGTTCCCCCAACTATCTTCATGTGATTGTTTGGTGTATCAATGTGGAAACTTACAGGGAAGTATGTTTGCTCTGTAGAATTTTTCAGCTTTATTTCTAGAATTTTCTGTTTCTTGCTGGCCTTGCCCTTTCTTCTCTCTCTCTCCTCATCCAATTATCACTCCTGTTTGTTTCACTGATTTTCACTATCAGGGTTCCTCTTTGGTCTTTCCTACATCTCTTCTGGCCTTTTGTTATATATATATATATATATATATATATATATATATATATATATATATATATATATATATAACAACAACAACAACAACAACAACAAAAATATATATTTATATTTTTTCCAGAACTGGGGATTGAACTCAGGCCCTTGCGCTTGCCAGGGAAGCGCTTATTCCACTGAGCCGTCTCCCTAGCCTTATGTGGCGGTTTTGTAAACAGCTTCTCCATCTTTTTATCTAAGCTATGACATAGGTTTACATTTTCAGGCATAGCACCAACAAGGATTTCCTGGGTTCAGAATCAGGGGTGTGACATCACTCATGGGGTGAGTTCCTGTCCTTACTTCCACTTGCTCTGCCTGGAATCTTCTGGAAGTTTCTGTCTAGTGGAGGCTCAGCTGCACTACTTGCCCTCAAACATGCTTTCACCTTCTTAATTTGGTCCCTGCCCCAGTTCTATTGGAGCGAATACCCCTGCCTGTGACTGCCAGGTAGATTCTGACTCACTCAAATAACCCCTCTTCCTGGAATTTATTTCTTCTGAATACCCACAACATGTGGTTTGATTCCAACAAATATGTGATGGTTAGTTTCATGTGGCCACTTGCTGGGCCATGGGCTCCCAAGATAAATGGCTAAACATGATTTCTGGGTGAATCTGTGATGATGTTTTTGGAAGAGTAGCACTGGAACTGGTTCCCTGAATAAACTCCCATCTTCAGTGTGGGTGAGCATCGTGCAAACAGTTAAGAGTCTGAAGAGAACCAAAAGGCATAGGAAGACTGTGGAGGCACCATTTGGCCTGACTGCTTGAACTAGGCATAGTCTTCTGCCTTTGGCCCAGGACTTACTCTCTCCAGCACTGAGGCTTTCAAACTTGAACAGAATTCACCACTAGGCTTCCTGGTTCTCTGGGCTTGCAGACGACACTATGGAATTTCTCAGGTCTGCATAAGCAGGCTGGCTAATCTCTCATTACACAGCTCTTTTTCTTCCTCTGTCCTATTTCTTTTGTTTCTCAGGAGGGCTCTGAATAATATAAAATGTTTGTGGAGAAGTTTGACTATTTTATAGTAGTTCATTTAGTCAATCCTGATTTCACTTCTACCACACATCATTTTTATAGATGAGGAAGTAGCTTGCTTAGTCATGTGGGTGGTGAGGGAAGATTCAGGGTCCAATCTAGGTAGTCTAGCTGCAAAATCAGTATTATTATAATCTATATGTTCTATATCATCCAGCCTCTCTTAATTTTGATGTTTTTAATATTTTATGTATCTTCTTACCAACTTGTCCTATTATTGCTATTAAGGTACTGTCATTACAGTAAGTTACCCAATAGTTCTAATAATGATCATGATGTATCATTGGCTGGATTATTAGGTTGCTTTAGCTTTCTTTGCCATGTATGGGTCGGAGATTGAAACTAATGTTTATTTGGCAAGGGTACTGAGTAAGCTGTTTGAGAGCCACATACGTGTGTGTGTGTATGACAAAACGTTTATACCATACCAGAGGAAATACTAAAATATATGTATCAGGAATGTCTTCATGCATTTGCTTGCTATGTTTCCTTCAACATGTAGCAGGTCTTTTTTCACATGTTTTCTTACTATATTTCCTTTGAAGGCTTATATCATAAGCTATTTTTTTACTCTGGTTCTAGAATTCCTCTATATCTGTTATACAGGTAGTTTCTACACTGAAGATTTTCAACAAGACAAGAGAGCTTATATTAAAGCAGGCTAAAAACACTTTCATGCCTCTAGGCCTCCACTAGTCTCAGAGTGAAAAGCAAGGCTGTCTTCCTCACTGTGTCCTTTTCAGTGACCAGCATATTGTCAGAATATGGCTAGCAAACAAGTGCTCCAAGAGCCATTCTGTTTCCTCATGTTGTTTTAAGTGCTCTTAGTAATAAGTGATTTGTATGTTAATGTATTCCTTCGTGTTTGTTATGATCATCCTAAAGTTGTAATACGGAGTTCCCCAACTAGGCACTCCCAAAGAAACAAAGGAATGAATCTTTATTTCCCACTTGAGAGCAGCTGAGTGTCACAGCAAATAGAGCCCAGGGTGATTACAGAATAAATTTAATAGGTCCCCTGACCCTCCTTCTCTTCACTTGTGCAGGCAGTGAGTTTTTTAAATCAGGAGCTCCTAGACAGGGGACAACTACCCTTCAAGAGATCATGGATAAGCTTGGGCTCCATGGGATTGCCAAAGCTGTAGACATATTGTGTATGATTTTTTGGTTGGGGGGGAGAAGGTCTATAGACTTTATTATTTTTAAAAAAGAATTTCTTATTATTTTATGCCTATCTGCCTTTAAAATGATTAAAGTAATATCTTTCTACTGTAAAAATTCAAACTTTAGGAAGACTATAAAATAAAAAATTCAACAGCACATAAGTATATTCAGTAATATATCAAAATTCATTTTTAAAAACTTTTTACTCTTTAAATTCTGAATCCCCTCTGCATAAGGTAATCATATCATAGTTATGTTGGTTAAGAGTGTAAGTTCATATTTCTGTATCAGTACATATGTACTGACTTTTGCAAAAACTTTCTGTAGAAATCTTTATGGATTCATAGAAAATTAAAAAATAAATTATGGGAAGGTCCTGTGGTTTTCTCCAATGATAACATCTTGCATAAGTATAGTATAATATCAAGACTAGGAAACTGATATTGGTACTATAGCTAGTGCTTCTTGCATCACATATACCGTGTGTGCGTGTGTGTGTGTGTGTGTGTGTGTAGTTCTGTGCAATTATATCATGGAATGATTTGTATAATCACTATGACTAAGATGCAGAGCCGTTCCCGATACCCTTTTATAACCACCTCCACTTTCCTTTCTCCCTGCTACCCCTAATCCCTCACAACCACCACTTTGGTCTTTATCCCTATAATTTTGTTATTTCAGGAATGTTACATAAATGGAATCATATAATTTGTAGTCTTCGAGAATTTTCTTTCTTTTTGATCACTCTCCATCCCTGGTGATTAGTCTGGGCTGGTGAGAGTGTTAATAGTTCCCTCAACATTGCTGAGTGCCAAGCACAGTGGATCGCACCAGGGTGCACCCAAGTTGTTTCTAGTTTGGGGCTGTGGTGAACAGTCACCACGGGTGTTAGCTCATGGGTTTTTGTGTGAACGTAAGGTTTGGTTTCCTTGGGATCCCTGCCCAATCGTACACTTTCTGGATCAAGTGAAAGTTCAGGTTGAGTTTTACAAGACACTGCAAAATCATCTTTGGGCCCTACCTTTTCCATAATTATCAAAGATGGCTGTGACCCTAAGAAGATCAAACCAAACTGAAACAGGCCCAATTTGGACTGGGATCCAGGGGATATTGTTTCACATTGTAAGGATGTTCCTATTTTATTATTATTATTTGTGTTTTATTATTATTTTTGTATTTTAGGGAATGGTCTACAGGGTGTTCAAGGACTCACTACTACATCAGACTTGAAGTGATCTGCCTGTTTACAGCCTCCCATATGCTGGGATTATAGGTGTGCACCACCACACCCAATCTCAGTCACCATATCAGTGTACCCTGAGGACGGGGCTGGCACAGCAGGCCTGGGGATCAAACCCCCAGCTCCTGCTCCTGCTCCTGCTCCTGCTTGCAGGTACTTTAGTCCACTGAGCTATTTGGCTGGCCCTCCTATTTTATTTTTAAAAATTCTTTCTATGACTACTCTTCAGCACTTCATAAGTCTTTGATTGCATTTCCATATAGCCCCAGTCCTGGGAGTCTCCATTTCCTACTCAGCTTCAATCTTAGCATCAATTGTCTGCAAAAGAAATCAGCTTTAACTCTTGCTTTCAAGGAGTCTCATGGAATTGATCTGTTTCTATTTATGTGAATTGTCCACATTCCCATGTGCTGATGGTTATTTTTTGCTCTGTGAATTCTGTATCTCATAGAAAGTTTGGGTCTTTCTATTAACTTTTACACTGGGCCCCTAGGTCTTCAAAGTGTGGCTCATGGAAGTCCAGTGTTGACTGTCATCCTTTATGGAATGAAACCAGTCCTGTTTAGACTGGTGGTGATAGATGAATTTTCTAGGATAGAGATGAGTGATGTCAATTATGGGTTAAAACCAGGATGGTATGGTTAATAATTTCTTCTAAGGTAAATCTTCACTGAGGCTTTATTACTTGGAAGTAAAAATAAATACAGTAAGTAGCTATTTATAAAATGAGCACAAAATAATTCCAAAGATATTGGAGCAGTTAGTTTGGGCCTAAAGGGTTAACCTAACATTTAATAACCCAAACAGTCTCCTTTTCCTGATTCCTTTTTTTTTTTTCTTGCAGAACTGGGGATTGAGCTCAGGCCCTCGTGCTGGCCAGGGAAGTGCTTATTTTACTGAGCCATCTCCCCAGCCCCACCAATTCTTTCTTGATTTCATGTTTGATTCAACATTTTCCCGTTTGTTCATCTTATGGTTTCCTTTGCTCTGGGACCCGGCAGCTAATGATCAGTTGTTCTCGGAATCAGATACCTCACGTTCTATGTCATACTTTCAACTTGCCATACCTGATTATGCCAGATCCTCATCTTCACAGATCTGATTCCAGCTTGACAGCAAATCCCCAATAAGGAGCTGTCACATTACGTGGTGAATTTTTGAATTTTAAAAGTATACAGAGAAAGACACATTGCCTCTTTCACTTTAACACACTTATTTCATCATTCTTGCCATTTTCTCAAGCGATTCTGGCAGGCCTTTTTAGTGAGTGTCTTTAGAACGTGTGACAAAGAATGCTACTGCTGAGCACAGTGTAGTGTAATGATAGATTTATAAAGCCGTTACCCTGTGTCCCCATCTACCTTGTGCACCCACCGGATCTGACATCATATGACTTCTGGTTCTTCCTCAAGACAAAATGGCCATGAAAGGCAAGTATTTGAAATCATTTGAAGACATCAAGGCAGCCAGATCATACTAAAGACACTATGAAAGAGCACTTCCAGAACTGCTTTAGAAAGTGGCAAGAATGATGGGATATGTGTTTGTAGGGAGAGTACTTTGAGGGGGATTCATGATAAAGTATCTTTTACTGTAATAATTCATTTTTATTTTTTAAATTTTGTTTATTTTAAGGAAAACAAGAGCATAATCATATAGTAAAAACAAAGACAGAAACGGTAACATACAACAATACCTATGATATAGATTTTCAGAACAAGAATATAAAATTAACAATGGTTATTATATTACGTATTTATACTTTTAGGTCACACTATGTAGGTGTTTGCATTGTCTTTTTTTTTTTTTTTAGGGAAGGGTCTACAGGGTGTTCAGGTTCTCACTACTAGAGTGGTCTCATAGTTATTCTCTTGTTTACAGCCTCTCAAATGCTGGGATTACAGGTGCATAACACCACACCCAGTCTCAATTGCCATCTCAGTGTGCTCTGGGGGGCAGAGCTGGTATGGCAGGCCCCGGGGATCCAACTTCTGGTCCCTGAGCCTGCTTGCAGGTGCTTTAATCTGCTGAGCTATTTGCCTGGCCCTGCATTGTCTTGATTGAATCTTGCTCCAATGATCGTGAGAAGCTCCAGAGAGGGTCTCTACTATTTTTCATACCTTCTCTCTTCTTAGCTAATATTTATAGACAAGTTAGTTAAGTGCCAATACTATGCCAAGCATTTTGCATGTGCTGCCACAATTAATATTTCCATCAACTGTGTGCATTAGCCCATAGCTCTCTTTTCTGAAATTTTCCATCCATGTAAATCCTGCTGATGGGTGTGTACAGCACACCAGATCATTCTACTTCCGGGTGCACTGACCTCTCAACTTCCACCAGTGAGGGCTGTGCTCAGAAGGGCTATTGAAGTTTGTTCTTGAGCCTGTTCTTCAGAGAAGTTCTTTTTAAAAGTTTTATGAATTCATTAAATAATATATACAATGACGATATGTGTGGGTAGGGAAGAAAGAGGAAGTGTTTTGATGAAAACTAAGCTGAATATTTAGAAAGTCTTGATAAGAAAAGTCACTAAGTCATTCCAGCACCCACAGGAAATCGGAAGGGCCATCAGGACTGTGTACACTGTATTGTTCAAAGAATGACAATAATGCAAAAAGGATTCAGAAAGAGACTAGATGCTACTGTCCAGACTGTAAGGCTGCACTGTGTACTGAATCTCTTAAGATACACTATACACAGAAAAGTTATTGAATAAATTTGATTTCACGTAAAAAAGTTGCTTTTAACTATATTTATTTTAAAAGATAAAAAGTAGGTTTTTGTGTGTGTGTGTGTGTGTGTGTGTGTGTGTGTGTGTGTGTGTGTGGCACCTGGGAGGCAATCAGTAGCTTCGAGATGAAACTGACTATCTCCTTCCCAGCCACTGGCTGCCAGAGACTCATTGAGATCCATGACGAATGCAAGCTTCACACGTTCTATGAGAAGCGCATGGCCACAGAAGTGGCCACTGACACCCTGGGTGAAGAGTGGACGGGTTATGTGGTCCGAAGCAGCGGTGGGAAGGACAAGCAAGGCTTCCACATGAAGCGGGGCATCCTTACCCACGGCCCTGTGTACCTTTTGCTGAGTATGGGACACTCCTGCTGCCTGCGGAGGAGAACCGGGAGGAGAAAGCATAAATTTGTTCGAGGCTGCATTGTGGATGCCAAGCTCAGTGTTCTCAACTTGGTTACTGTAAAGAAAGGAGAGAAGGATGTTCCTGGGTTGCTGATACTACTGTGCCTGGGTGCCTAGGGCCCAAAGGAGCTAACAGAATTCGCAAGCTTTTCAATCTCAGGAAGATGATGTCCGCCAGTATGTTGTCAGGAAGCCCTTGAACAAGGAGGGTAAGAAACCCAGGACTAAAGCCCTCAAGATCCAGCGACTTGTTACTCCACATGTCTTTCAACACAAACGCCGCTGCCGTATTGCACTGAAGAAGCAGTGCACTAAGAACAACAAGGAAGAGGCTGCAGAGTATGCTAAACTTCTGGCCAAGAGAATGAAGGAAGCCAAAGAAAAACGCCAGGAACAGATTGCCGAGGGATGCAGGCTGTCTTCTCTGAGAGCTTCTGCTTCCAAGTCTGAGTCCAGTCAAAAGTAAAATGCTTACATAACAAATAAATTAGATCTGACTTCATAAAAAATAAATAAAAAGGACAAAAAATAGAAATGATACAGAATTTCACTAAACAAAATGATAATAATTCAACAATTGTTGTTACAGTGTGTATTGCTATTTCAAATTAGTTGTTCAGATTACCAGATGTATGCATGCAAAATTGGTTCAAAATTTAGAAAGAAGAAAAAAAAAAACCATTAAGTATTAACTGTTCCTTTCAATAGACCAGTAGAAATGGACAGAACAATTATCCAAGCTATCCTGAGTATATACATATATATTTTAGTGTGGGGAAAATATCAGGAAAATCTAGAGAGATTATGCACCTAGACTATCTCACAAGTGTCTATGTATTCTTGTCCTTCACTTGGAATGTAAAACTTGAAATTGTGTTTGGGTGTGATTTATGCAAGAAAGGTGACCATGAATATAATAAAAACTCTTTGCTGCTGGCAGAGGAACCCAGAACGTCATGCATATTAAGTGTACACTCTATCATGCCTCTGGGTTTTTCTGATTTTTAAAAAAGCTTTGACATTTCAAGAGGCTAGTGAATTTTTATATGATTTACATTACTGTAAAATATTTAAGGTATGGTTGTATCATTTTTGGGATCTATGTTTTAATGATATTTTATTTATAAAACTAATTATAGGACTGAATTGTTCAGGGTAAGGGCCTTATTATAGCACTAGTACTGTGGTTTCTGAATGTAGGAACTGAAGCTTAGAGGCTGTTTAACTTGTCTTGTTTATCATTCAATTCTATGATGCTGCGTGTGACATTGCAAAACCAATATTGGGTATATAACTTTTACTTGTCAGAAAATTGCTTGATGCTAGGTAAATTTCTTTAAAAACATTAACTTATAATATGTATATTGGGGTTTAGAAACATTTTTGTTATGGACAATAAACCTAGAACATTATTACATTACAATTTAAGTACTCAAGAATTCAATGAAAGATACCACATTCTAAACAGTATATATGATGTAAATCTAATTCCAGTGAGATTTGTATATAATTATAGATATTAAATTTTTGGGTGAAATATATATATATATATATATAGCATATCATTTTATATATATGTTTTAGATCTATGATCATTATCAGAAATATATAATTTTCACACAAAAATAAATGAAAGGATTTATACCATATTACTAATAGTTGTTTGTATTTCTGAGTTGTTAGAATTTTTTCTTTTTCTAAATGTTTGATAGTTTTCAAAATTTTCTATATATACATAATACATAAAATATTTTCATATTCCAAAAAAATCCAATTGCAGTTTGTATATTTAACTTCTCCCTTCCACTCCAAAAATGTGCTCTGTGGTCTGTTATTACAGTTGTCCTCATGATGGTGGCATGGAGCCAGGGGAAGAGGAAGGCTCTTCTACAACATTTTTTCTTTGTCTGCCCTTCTGGACAAAAAAACAGGCTTCTCTTCTGACCTGCTTCTCTGTGATAGCTGGCAGTTCGCCTTCCATGTCTTTCTCCTGGCTGTCCTCATGCTTTATCAATGCTGCATTCTGAAGAACTGGATGCAGTATGAGTTGATTTAACAGAGCCCCTGTCACCCCACATCTCTATTATGTGTACGATTATAAGAAGTCTCCTGTCTTGTGACCTGGAATGGCCCAGCTCAGATGAATAATTCACCATATAGTCTTCTCCAGTCATTATTTATTCTTAACCTTTTTTTAAAATAGAAAATTTCTAAAAAATGCCAAAAAAAAATCTCGACCCCCAAACTGTGGGTAAATAAATTTCAGATTTTATTTCTCAATGCACTTTTAGTAGATTCCTTAACTATATAAACATGGAAATGAAAGTTGCCTCTCCTGATCCACTTGGCTTTCTCTAGGCTGTTCATTTAGTGCTGTCTCCGTCTTTTCTTTTTGATGGAATGACTGCTGATATGAGGATGAATTGGAATGTGACCCATCAGGAAGCTAGCTGGGGGGGGGTGCCTGAAGAGCCCTGTGATTAGGGTGTGCAAGTGGGGTGTGTGTTTCTGTTTGCATAAATGTATTATCTTTTAAAAAAATCAGCATTAGTGGGGAAATTCCCAGCTCGTACTTGGAGCTTTTAGTGGAAAATAAAGTACTAAGTTGTAGTTTTACACAGGAACAAGATAATCATTCATTAAACTTTAACAGTTTAATCAAGGAGGCAATGATGGTGGGAGGCCTCTGTGTGAAGCCCTGGAAAAAAAATCTCTCTGTGGTTTGGTGTGATTTTCTTGCTTTTAATCTGGAGCTCAGAGTGTTTCCAATCATCCTGGCTTCACAGTTGGGAGTTTTCCCGGCATTCTCGTGGGTTGTAGAAGGAATGATAAAGCAGGCTATGTGAAGGTCTCTCTGTCTCTTACCTTACCACAGCAAGAGGGGGGGGTGCAGCTGTTTAATAAAGAGCTTAAGGCGTGGGTCAGCCGGCCCAGCCTGTGAACGCAGGCTGTAATTGCGCTCATGGGAGACGCATGTATGCCCCCAAAGCTGGTGTGCATGACATTGCTGGCTTCCCTCTCTGAGACTAAGAGGTGACAAAAATGATGTCTGTGGAGAGATAGTGATGTGTGTTTGGATAAGCAGGCTGGTGGCAGGTGACAGATTTGATGGCCACAAATGTTTTATTAACTTTTCCTTTGTCTTCCAAACTTAAGACATTTCTGGCATAAGAATAATCTTCAGACCAAAAAAAGGAATAATCCTCAGTGTTAAGCTTTTAATTTTTCTCAAGCAACTCAGTTCTCACTGGTAAGTAAGAACCACCTTCTTACTTTTAGCAGTAAGATTGGAACCACCTTCCAATCAACTACATGGAAAATATGTGACAATAAATCAAGTACTTTATTCATTATGAAGGTTTTATAGGCAGAGAACAAGCATTCACTCGATGATTTCTCAGTACTGTGTTTAAGAATTTCAGCTTAAAATAATCAGATGCACAGAGACCTGCATGTACTTTGGATTTAGCAGGCCACATAGGCTTCCCACCCACCCAGCTGCAAGGCTGGATTCCTTCTAGTGACCCTTGCTGAACTTTGGTGGGCAAACAAATCCTGTTGGTGTAGCAGATGGTCTGCTGAGAAGATCCACAGGAGATGAGGTTTCATTTTTGTAAGGTACTGTCATATTTGTCTATTCTTTTAACAGTAACAGTGAAATACAATCAAATACAAAAAAAAAATTACATCCTGAAACTAAAGGAGAAATCAGGTTTCTCTGAATTGCAGTGCATACTGTAGTGGTAATTCATATATATCTTAGGGTCTACAAGGTCTTACTATGCAGATCAGATGCATAGTGATCCTCCTATTTCCAGCTTCCCAAGCACTGGGATTGCAGACACATGCCACCATGCCCAGTCTCAGTCGCTGTCTCAGTGTTCCCCTGGGGGTGGGGCTGGCAGGCATGCTGGGGATCGAACCCTGGGCCTGCACCTGCCTAAGCAGGTGCTTTAGTAAGCTGAGTTATCTGGCTGGGCCTTGGCAATTCTTTTTTTTTTTTTTTTTTTTAAGGTATTAAGAAGAACAAGGGACAGTAGCAAGAACAGGGAGAAGAATGAAGGCAAAAGGGGGCTCAAGAGTTAAAGGAGGGGCTGGGGAGATAGCTTAGTAGAATAAGCGCTTGCCTGGCAAGAGCAAGGGCATGAGTTCAGTCCTCAGTTGTAAAAAAAAAAAAAAAAAAGAGAGAGTTAAAGGAGAAGGGGACTTGAGTGTGAAGGGGAAAAGGGGCTTGTGTGGTCTGTGTCTCCCTAAAGTCTCATGTATTTTTAGATGTGAATTTGTAGCTGAATCTAGAGTTTGTTATTGATTCACGGTCCAATGCTGGGATTAAGAGTGTGAGTGCTACACCCACCTCACGGTGCCCTGCATGCAGAGTAAGAGCCAGAAAGGGTCTTGTCTCTCCCTTGTTGCTTTTTCTGTCTTAGGCCCACTGTGAATGCTGTCTTCTGTGAAGACATCCTGCCATGGAGCCAGCCAGTTATGGATTAAATCCTCAACAAACTGTAAGCTATAATAACTCTTTCCTTTCTTAACTTTGGGACTCAGGTATTTTGTCGCAGCAATGAGAAAAATAACTAAAATAGGGCTCTGATGGTAATTCTTGCCAATGCCTTACCACATACTTTTCTATACTGTGTGTCAAGCATATGGAAGCCATCCCCTGAATATATACTTAAGCTTTTTATAAAAATGGAAAGACCATATTTATAGTGTTTAATAATCTGCTACTTTCATTTAACAATAGATCATGTTCATTATTTTATGTCAGTACTTAAGTTTATATCATCATTTTATTTATTTTTCATGTATTTAGGACAGTGTCTATAGGGTGTACAGGATATCATTATGTAGATCTCATGGTGGTCCTCCTGTTTTCAGCCTAAGTACTGGGATTACAGGTGTGTGCCACCATGCCCAGTCTTATCATCATTTTAAATAACCATATTGTATTCATTTGTATAGATTTATCCTTATTATATAGTTATTTCTTTCCACACATTTAGTCTGTTTTTACTATTTTGTTATTGTAGCAAATGTTACGATGAACATCACATATATATATATGGTACATATCTGGAAAAAAATCAATACTGTAACCAAATTGTCACTAAAGATGTTAAATCTATCTATCTATCTGTCTATTTATCTATTATTAAATGAATTTATGTTCCCACAAATAGTGCATGAGGCCAGCCAAATAGCTCAGCAGATTAAAGCACCTGCAAGTGGGCGCAGGGGCTGGGAATTTGATTCCTGGGCCTAGGGTACCAGCCCCGCTCCCGGTGCATGCTGAGATGGCAATTGAGACTGGGCATGGTGGCATGCATTTGTAATCCCAGCTCTTGGGAGGCTGTAAATAGGCAGAGCACTACAAGTCTGATCTAATAGTGAGACTCTGAACACCCTGTAGACCTTTCACTAAAATACAAAAAACAAACAAAACAAAACAAAAGCCACAGAAAAACACATAATGCATGAATTTTTCTCTCTTCTAAAGCCTTTGTCATTGATTTTTAAAAATATTAGTTTGATTAAAATATTATAAATTTCTTATCCCGATTTATTTTATTACTAATAAGACTGAACAGCTGAACATAACATACTTTTATGCCATTTATATTATTCATAACTTTTGCTTCAGTCTTCATAACTTTTGCCTATGTTTTCCACTGGCACATTTGTATTTTCCTTATAGATTTTATAGGATTTTTAGATTTAAGCTTATTATTTTGTTATGAACTCTTCCCCCAACCCTTTCTCCTTATTTCAACTGTTTTTTTTTTCAATGATGTTTGGAGTCAAATGAAAACTTTAAAAATGATATATAGTCAAATGCATCTATTCTTCTTTTCATGAGTTGTATATTATGTTATTCCCAAGGCAAGATTACATCAATTTCACTTATATTTTCTTTTTTTTTTTCTTTTCATTTTATTGGAGTACAAATGTCACTCAGACAGTTTCAAGACACCTTAACAATATAGATTCGATAAATTAATACATTGCAAACTGTTTTCATAATGTTTTGGTATGTACAAGGTGCATACATGATATTATATTTACAGATATTATTTTAGCAGATATCTCTTATCAGTGAATTAAGAGTGTAGCTGCTTACTTATTTTTTTATACCT
>PVKA01034227.1:0-23653 GCA_004027165.1 Ctenomys sociabilis
AAAAAAAAAAAAAAAAAAAAAAAAAAAAAAAAAAAAAAAAAAAAAAAAAAAAAAAAAAAAAAAAAAAAAAAAAAAAAAAAAAAAAAAAAAAAAAAAAACTGCAGACAATTTATTAGTTTGATCTTCTGAAAAGAGCCAAGAAAAAAGGCCACAATCTTTTTTTTGTATTTTAGTACAGGGTCTCACTACATAGATTGGACTTGTGATCCGCCTGTGTTCAGCTTCTCAAGAGCTGGGATTACAAATATGCACCACCACGCCCAGTCTTATTTTATTTTAGTAGAGGGTCTACAGGTTCTCACTATATAGAACAAACTCATAGTGATCTGCATGTATAAAGGCTATAACCTTAAAATGCAGAGAATAGCAAGTAGGACATAGAATTGCATACCAAAAAAAAAAAAGAATTGCCTACCAAATGGCTTGGTCAATTAGGCCTTTCACTTTTTCTCTGCTTGAACAGATAAACTGGTAACAATGGCTAATAGCCTAAGAATTAAGTCAAACACTATTCCTACATATTCCTGCAAGTATACATTTGAAACAATTGTCAGACATGGTGGCAAATACTGTAATCCTAGCACTTGGCCTGAACTACATAGTGAAACTCTGTCTCAAATAAACAAATATTATTTACATCTAGCAAGTTATTTATCTACAATGTATATGATAAAAAACAAAAGTGAGGGTACTATATACTATTTCATTTCTCTTCACTGATATACTTAAAAATTCATGTGTACTAAATACTAATGTAAGACAGATTTTATTTTACTATGAAGCATAATTTTTTCCAAGTTAGAAATCTCAACAAACTATGCTGATGTATGGAAGGCTCCAGGGGAGCTACTGAAGCCTGAAAGTAGAGTAATTGTGACAGTAAAGCATTCCACTCTTTAAAATGAGGCTGGTTGGGCCAGGAGGTGGAGTATGATGACAAGTTCAATGACAGAGAGAGAGAAGGGGAGAGGAAGAGAGAGGGAGAGGGGAGAAGAGAGAGGAGAGAGGGGAAAAGGGAGAGGAGAGAGGGGAGAGGGGAGAAGGTTGTTGTGGCAACTGTGAGCACTTACCAATCAGCTTCATAGTCACTCATATACCTTAAAACTATTTCTCAACCTTTACCGACCACAAAGAAGCTCTTTTAGATGTTTTTTTTTTTTTTTTTGGTAACACTCCTTCCACAAAATTTTAATACCACATAGTATGTATCTACTTGTACTGAATAGATACGAACTCTGGATGAAACAAACTTGAAGCAGAGAACTTCGGCCCAGTTATTAAACTGACAAGTTTAATCTTCTTCCATAACTATGTATGGACAACTGAACTCTGAGGAAAACAAAAGATGAAAAAACCCCAACTGCACAAAAAATAATACCAAGTATCAACAAATGGGATATCAGACTAAAAAATTTCTGTACTGCAAAACAATCAATCAATAGAGTGAATAGACAATATACAGAATGGGGGGGAAAATGCTGCCAGCATTCTTCAGAGAACTAATAACTAGAATATAGAAAGAACTTAAAAATTTAAATTACCTAAAATTAAGACCCAGTCAAGAAAGAGGCAAGAGAAAAGAACTGATACTTCACAAAGGAAGAAATAGAAATGGTCAGCAAATGTATGGAAAAAAAAAAAAATTCACCTCTTGCCATCAAAGAAATGTAAATTAAAACAACCCTAAGATTCTACCTTAATCTGGAAAGACAGGCAATTATTAAGAAATCAAGCAATAATAAACCCTGGCATGGCTGCAATGAAAAAGAATGCCTCCTTCATTGTTGATGGGAATGTAAGCTAATACAAATACAGAAATCAGGATGCAGATTCTTCAAAGAACTGAAATTAGAAACTGAACATGACTTAGCTATCCTTTCCACATATTTATCTCTAAAGAACTTGAGACATCATACTACAGTGATTCAACCACTCAAATATTGGTGAACCTGTAGCATACATGACATAGCAAGTTTTTTGTATTATTGAAAGTTCTTAAAGGTTCACCATCAGTGCTGTGTACCGTGAAAAGACAACTGTATAAAGAAACTGTGATATCTACATGTAACAGAATACTAGTTGGCTATGAAGAGTGACAAATTTGAGACATTTGCAGAAAAAAGGATGGACCTGGGAAATATAACGTTTAATGAAATAAAGTAGGCGCACCATATTATATCTCTCATTTCAGTGAGGCAAAGTACAAGAAAAGAGAATAATAAAGGATTGACAGACAGGGACAAAGAGATGGATCTCTTGCAATAGAGGACCAAATAAAAAACGGTGATGGATAAGAGGTAAAGAGTTTTTGAAAAAAGAACAAAACATACCATGTATAGGAGCCTAATAACCTCAATTATTTTAAACATTATATGCCATAACATCAGCTAAGATTAATAATATCAACAAGAATGAAAATTGGAAGAAAGATTTGTACTAATAGTGTTTGGACAGGATATCATGTCTGCATCTTGTACTATGAATAACCACCAAGAAGACAATAATATGCAATGTATTAATTATTATAACTGTCTTACCAGTTTTGAAACTCTCACTGCTATTTGTTTCTCAATAAAATTATTAATAAATAAATTTTAAAAAGAATGAAAATTGGGATGGCAGAAATGGAGAAGCAAGGAGGGAAGAGAATTGTAAAAAAAAGGCAAAAGCTGTAATACGTACATGTAACCACCCCCAAGATGTACTACAAATATGTGCTGATAACATAAAATAAAATATAAACATAAATAGAGCCAGGGAGATGGTTCCATGGTATAAGTACCTGTCTGAGAAGAGCAAAGTCCTGAGTTTGATTCCCGGTACTTAAATAAATAATAAACAAATGTAAACAGATGACAAATCACAAACCTAAAGGGTGAAATAAAAGCCACAAAGGATTATGCCTAGATTTTGAAATCTAGTAAAATTTCTCTAGCTGGTCTGAAATTGTTTGGAAGTTAGGACTTCTTTTTCCTGCATTCTCCCTTTTTGAACCAGAATCACTGCAACTATCTGATACCACTTACTTTCATGTGTCTCAGCAAGTATTCCCATATTTATGATTTATACAAGTGATTTAGGACTTGTTAGCTAACAAGATTTATATGAAACTTAGAACATAGGAAGATAAGATATTCTGGGAACAGAGAATAGGTGTTTTGTGTAAGAGTTGGATATGAATCTTCAGCAGCTGAAAGGAAGGTTGTATTAGGCAGTACTTGGCCCTATAATTTTGCTTCCTGCTATTATTCTTATGTGTGTTCCATTACAAAGCAAAACAGTAATGAACTTCAAATCAGTAAAATTAACATAGGATATCTAGGTAGGTTCAATAGAATTACACTGACTCTTAAAAAAAGAAAATTCAGAAGAGGCAAAAGACATCTAAAGCTTGAGAAAAACTCTACCCTTCACTGCTAGTTCTGAAATGAAGGAAATCATAAGCCAAGGAAATAAGTAACCTCTAGGAATGGAACAAGACCCACTTACCCCAGGTCAACAAAGAAATGGGACCTCAGTTCCACAACCACATAGAAATCAACTTTGCCAACAGTCTGAATAAACAAGCCTGGATAATATACTGAAACCTTGTCTTCAAATGGCAAATAAAAAAAGAAAAAAGAAAGAAAAAAATTTTAAAGGTATGTGTCAGCTCAGATTCCTGAGAAGCCAAACTAAGATAAAGTTAGAAATGTAAAAATTCTATCATGAAATGTCTATGGGAGAATAAAGGAAAAAAGGACAAGGGTAAGCACAGAAAATCTGCAGGCTGTGACACAGATCTGTCAATTGTGAAAGCAAAGGAAAAATATAAGTAGGAACAGACTCAAAACAGCACAGCACTGGTCTGGGAGCCACAAAGGAGTTCAAGTACAAAGAGTATCTTTACAGAAGTCCCAGATGGAGCAGAAATGGCCATAGGACCTTGCTCTGCTCAGTTACTAGAGAAAGAGCTGCTCAGGGAAAATATGATCAAGGCTAAATGATGCAGTGAAGCCAAAGCCCTCTAGCACTAGATGATGTCAATTAGAAACATTCCTCAAGGCAAATTCTTTCATGAGATCTAAGCTGGCACAAATATCAAATAATGAATGTTTATAACTTAAAGTCACAAATTTTTCAACTATGCTTTCTTAAAAAAAAAAAAAAAAAAAAAAAAAAAACCTGTGACATGGAATTTTGCTACATTGTTCAGACTGGACTCAAACTTACAACCCTCCTGCCTCAGCCTCCCAAGTAGCTTGGATAACAAGAACATGCCAGGGTGCACAGATCACATTTCTTAAATAGAGCCCTTGAATTCTTCAATGATATGACCAATGCCAACTGTTTAAGAGTAAAGAAAACAAAACACTGAAGCTCTGTATTTCTACTCTACCTTCACCTATAGCACTTCCAGTTTTGTTTGATTATTTGTCTGCTACAATCTCTCTGAACAAAACGCTGTAATACTGAAGAGCTGGAAAAGTATGTTTCACAGAAAAAAAAAAAAAAAACCTTTCAAATAAAAAGTATGTTTAACTTTCCTGCTTATACATTAGCCTGACACTGCAACAAACACAAGCTGGGCAATGGTATAAATCCCAGCACTTGGCAGGCTAAAGCAGGATTGGTGTATGCACTACACAGTGAGTTCAAGGCCAGCCTGAACTATGTGGTGAGACCTTATCTCAAAAAAATAAAAATAAATACATACATACATACATACATACATACACACACAAGCATGCATACCCACATAGAAATTACAAACATAAATATGAACATATTGACAGGGCTTACCCAAAGCTTTGTAAATGGGGAGGGGAAAAGAGGCTGAAGAGAGTGTAGGAGAATGGGGGTGCAGGGAGGATAGGTTATAACATGTACTGGTACAAATTCTCTATGATGAATGTGATTATTATGTATATATAAAATGTGCAACTAAAATCTAATGTTAAAAAAGGACCCAACGGTTACCCAGTGAGGCATGAGATTTTTAACTTCACCAAAAGCTTTAGTGAAAAACTGTAGTGCACAATGGACTTAGCGCTACAAAACAATCTTCACAGCTCAATTAAGATCTTTCTTGTCCTTAAATGTAGAATTCAGCGAACATTCATTATAGCACTAGCATAATAAAATGATGTTTAGAAAGCTACTCAGAACCCAGTGAAACAGAGGTGAGCTCCTCTTCAGCTACATTTAGAAAATTGAATGGATTTACTTGTTTAGTCTTCCCCAGTCTAATCTTTCTGGTTTGGGTGATTAACTTCTCACTGCCTCTACCCTTTTCTCAAGGCTGCTTGAGCTTGTCCTGTGTATAGACTTGAATCTTCCAACACTACCTCTGTCCTAATCACCAGAAAACACCTCAAGTTTCAAACCATACATGTTTTTTATCTTAGTGGGGATTTTTTTCTATACTTTTTACAAATGAAATAAATGACTTTAGTAGTAACAAAAATAAATAATTCTGAAGTTTTATATTGTAAAAAGAAAGGCAACCCATCCCCCTCACTGTCACAGAAGTTCCTGAGCCGTGGCTGCCCATCCTCACCTTGAGACTGCCATGAAACCTGGCAAGCCTACCCCTCCACCACCATTTCCAGAGTTCCTGAGTCCTGGCCACCAGTCCTCACACTGAAGACTGCCAGAGAGACCTGACAGGCCTAGCCCTACCCCACCACACTCACAGTACCAGAGTTCTTCTGAGTCCCGGCCACCCATCCTCACCTGGAAGACTACTAGGGGAACTCACTGGAGCTCTCCCGACCCACCCTCACTTGCTGTAACCTGGCTGAGCCCCCACCATCCATCTTCATCTAGAGGACTGCCAGGGGCACCTGGATGAGCCTTGTTCAAAATCCCTTGCTCTTGCCAGAGCTCAGCTGAGCCCTGGCCAACCATCATCACCCAGGAAGACTACTAGAAGGACCTGAAACCAGAAGACTGCCACAGGGAATCTTGATGAGCCCTACCTTGGGCCAAAAGACTATCAGAAAAGCCTTGCAGAATGTCAGCCTGCACTCATCACCACAGCATCCTTGAACTGCAGTATGCCCCCTCCCACCATGGTGGAAGTCATACTGAACCCCCCACATAGCGGGACATTTGGTGAGCTTACCATGTCCTCCCACTCTCTTGAGAATCTTGCTCACCTGCACCCAGCTCTCCTACCATCCCTGTAGAGTCAGGTGAATATTGCGATCTTGAAAAATGACAAAAGGAACAAAAGGCAAGCTCAGACTTTAGCACACTCAAAACAAGTCCAGGAGACACAGTAATAGAAGAAATTGGAAGTCACACACCTGAAATATCTTCCTTTTTTTTTTTTGGTGTACTAGAGATTGAACTCAAGACCCTGTGCTTGCCAGAGAAGCACTTATTCCACTGTGCTATTTCTCCAGCCTTCCTGAAAGTTCTGAAATGATTGCAAATGAAGTAAAGAAACACCACCATCAGGCTTATGGAGGAATTCAGATCTGAAATAATCTCTGAGGTACAAAAGGAAATGACAACAATCAAGAAAGGCTCAATACATAGAACACATAAAAAAAAAACAGAAGGGAATATAAAAATGATGGAAACATTGAATGAACAACACAGAAAATAACTAGAACGCATGAAACAGATTCAAACATATCCAGAACATTAAGAATTCCATTGAAACCTGGCAAAACTGTTGGAATGAAACAGAAGATACAATTTTAGACCTTTAAGATAGCATGGTAGCTAATAAACACAAAAGATCTTAAAAATAACAAGGAACTAGGAAATAACACAACAGCTCCAAGACAAGGCAAAGAAAAATAATGTAAGACTAATAGGTATCAACAAAAAACAGCTTAACACAAATGACATACGCAGATTGTTTCTGGAAGTAGTAGCAGAAAATTTACCAAGCATGGAAAAATAACCAGATATAAAGTTAAATGAGACATATACAACACTGGCTAGCCATAATCAAAATAAATGTTCACCATGATAATCAAGATCCCACAAACTGAGAAAAAGAACACAGTATTAAAAGCTGTTAGAAGAAAAAGATTACCTATAATGAAAAACCCATCAGAATCATGGCAGATTTCACAACACAGACCATCAAATCAAGAAGAGCTTGAGTGACATATTTCAGGTCCTGAAAGAAAACAACCTTAAACCCAGATTGATATACCTTGCAAAACCATCTATCAAATTTATTGGAGAGATAAGATACTTCCAAGACAAAGAACTAAAGAAATTCATAACCACCAAACAAACCCTACAGAGGAGTACTAATAGATATTTCAGCAAGGAAAAAAGATGGCCACAACTTCAAGAACAACAACATAAGAGAACCACCAAGCAGAGCAAGTAATTAAGCAGAGACAAAAGTAGGGGTTTCACAGTAGGAAAACGACACAACAAACGTAAGACAATACATATCAGTGATAACCATCAATGGAAATGGCCTCAATTCGCCCATCAAAAGAAGTAGTCTATTTTGGACTATTGTACTATGTTGAATTATTTTGCTGAATTCAAGTTATGTACAATATTTGAATTGGCATCAAGTCTGAAAAGGTCCTTGATATCATGTCTGCATCTTATCCTCTGAATAACTACTATATAGACAATAATATGCAATGTATTAATTATTGTAACTGTTCTACTACCCTGTTTTGAAACTCTCATTGCTACTTCTTTCTCATTAAAATTCAATAAAAAGTTAAAAAATAAAGAAAAAAAAAGTAGTCTGGCAGAGTGAAACAACAAAATCCAACAAAATACACATTTAACTTAAGAAGAAACTAATAGACTAAACATCAAAAGTCGAAAAACAATACACCATGCGACACAAACCAAGAAAAAAGCAGGGGGAGCTATTCTGGATGCTTACAATGTCAACTTTAAACCAAGCATGACTAAAAGAGATAAGGAAGGTCACTACATACTTGTTAGGGAAAAACTGCAAGAGAAAAACATAACAAGTATAAATACATATGCGCTCAATGTAGGAGCACCCAACTAGACAACACAAATTTAAACAGACATAAAAAAATCAAATGAACAATAATATAATTGTACTAGGGGACTGTAACACTCCATTGATACAAAGAGGTCAACTAAACCAAACTTGTGAAGAAATCACTTCGAAAGCCACGGCAAACTGTTCCACCCAACAGCATCAGAATACACATCCTTCTCAGCCACATGGGATGTTCTCCAAAACAGACCATATGCTAGCACATTGAACAAACTTAAGTAAATGGAATCAAAATATGCTCAGTGTTCATAACTTAGCTCCACAGTCCAACTGAAAATCTAAGTTGAAAAAAATCTGTAGGGCCAATAGTCACATACACACAAGAGATGACCCTTCAGTCTAAGCACCACTCTAACCCAGACAACATACACATACATAGTGACTGTGTTTATGCATTAAAATATTCATCACTGGGTGCTTTTTATTTTTTCACTTTATTTGTATTAGATTACTGTCACTGTGGCTCCAAAGAAAATGATACCACTAGTAAAGATATGAGGAAAACTAAATCATCATGAAATTTGTTAAAGTCCAGGTTTTGGGAGGCCTCAGAATTAATTCTTTGGTTTTCCATTATTATGGGAAAAGTATGTTCAGTTCTCAAACTTTTCCATGTTTAACCACAAATTTGGAGGAAACTCAGTTTGACAACCAAGGTATCACTGTATTTGCTTCAATGCAACAAAATCTTAATCTGGAAAGCTCATGCTAAAAGCAAGATAAGGGTAAATTCAGTTCCAAAACTTCTAATCCCAGAGGCAATCAGGTCCAGTGAGACCAATTTTTACTATTTCCAGATGCATTATATAGCCCAAAAAAACTATACATACATTAAACATACTCTTTTCACAACACAATTTAGAGAAGAAGACTGCTATAAAATTTTATTATTACTTTCTTTCCACCGGCACTGCGAATAGAACAATGGGTCTCCAGCAAGTTAAGCCAAGTGTTCTACTCTGCCTATTTGTACCTTTAATATCCACATAATCCATCTAGCCATTTATTTATTTACTTACTTGGTACAGGTTCTTACTATGCAGCTCGGACTCATAGTGACCCTTCTGGGTCAGCCTCCCCAGTTCTAGAATTATAGTCATGCACCACCATGCCCAGTTTTGGTGGCCAACATAACATGCAATACTGGGTACTGAACCTGGGTCCTTACACTTGCCAGATAGGTGCTTAGACCGCTGAGCTATCTCCCCAGCCCACAAAACACAGATATTAACAAAGCATTATCATCAAGACATAAAAAATCAAGGCCAGCTAAACAGCTCAGCAATTAAAATGTCTGCTTAGGCAAAGTGCAGCAGCTGGGATTTGATCCCCAACATGCCGTGCCAGCTCTGCCCCCAGGGCATGCTGAGACTTTGAGACATAAAAATCAACAATTGGAGAACTCAGGGATGGTATAAACATTGAGGAACTGCTTCTACCACCACCCTAACCCAATTAGAACCAATTAAAACCAATTAAGGGATGGGGACAGTTGTGGAAAACTGCATAACATTTAAAAACACATAATTTCCCCTAATCAAGATTAGATGTTTTTTATCCTGACAATAAAAAGTGGTTTTCCCAATGTCATTATGGTATAAATATTATCATAATACATGATAGAGATCACTCTTTTCCATTAGATTGGAATGACCTTAAAGACACAAAATAAATTTATATGCTGTATATTTATGATGCAATCCAGGCAAATCAATTACAGTATTCTGATCTGTTGTCATAACCAATAGCTATGGAGACACTGTGATATATGCCTGTAATCCCAGCTCTCAAAAGCTAAGGCAGAAACTGGGAATGGTGGTGTACAACTGTAATCCCAGCTCTGTAAATAAACAGGCAGATCACTATGAGTCCGATCTAGTAGTGAGACCCTAACCAGCCTGTAGACCCTTCCAAGAAGACTAAGATGAAGATGAAGACAAGGAAGAGGAAGAAGAGGAGGAGGAGGAAGATAAAGAGGAAGCAGAAGCAGCAGCAACAGCAACAGCAACAGGATTAGAGTTTGAGACCTATCTGGACTACCTAGTAAGTCAAGGCCATACTGAGACCCTGTCTCAAAAAAAAAAAAAAAAAAGCTGAGAATATCTGGGGCCAAGGAGATGGCTCAGTAGAATAAGTGATTCCCTGGCAAGTGCTAGGGACTGAGTTCAATCCCCAGTTCTGCAAAGAAAAAAAAAGAACAATATCCATGGGAAAAGAAAAAATTATTTATTTTAAAGACTACCCATTAGTTGACAAAGTTCTGGGTCAGCAAGTTTGCTATTTCTGTGCATGAAAGGTATGATTATAATTTACTGGCTAAATCTGAGACAATCTGAAATCTAGAAGAAAAACAAACTGATGACTTAGAAATACAAACTCCATGAACCCACAGCTTCAAAAAGACAAAACAGAAACAAAATGATCCGCTATCATTGAAGTGTATATGCCACTAGCTTATTATTTTTTAAAAACTAATGGCAGTAAAAAAGCTAATCATTTTCCCTCCATTTTTAGGCAAACAAAAAGTTTATCCTTGGCGGCAGAGAAAAGTTCAACTAAAAAATGCCAGAGCACAAATATAGAGAGAAAAAAAAAAAAAGCAGAAGACTACTACTATATTTCCTATACTCTAATGAACAACTTGATTTATGCAATTCATAATCACTATATTCTAACACCAATAGGTGAATGAAAATAGTCAAATTTAATATTACCAATGATGGGAAAATACTGACATTACATTCTCCTTGAAGTGATGCAACAGAACGTGTGTAATGTCACCTGCAAAGTATCGCCAAAAAATATTCAACTAAAAATTACTGACACACTTAAAAACTTAAATTTCAGTTTACTGGAAATACAAAAGTCACAGAACATAAGCTACTTAAAAGTTAGCATCCTTGTCTATGAAAAAAATTATCTTGGAAGAACAAGATAAAAGTTATTCTAGAGTAAAACAGTATGAAAGATTTTTTGAATCAACTGGGTAAATCTGAACAAATTCAGTTTTTTTTTTATACTGTAGTTACTATTGTAGATTTTCATAAGGATAAAATGATATTGTGTTCAAACAGGGAAATGACATTTTTAAGCAATGTACACTATGGAAATGAAAACTTACTTCCATACAAAGAACAGTACACCAATGTTCAAAAAGAGATTACCTAAAAATTGACTGAAACTATTAGAAACCGAAGTCCAAAAAGATCTAAATGAATAAACAGTAGAATACTGCAACATAGCAGTATGGTGAAAGTTACTTAGCAACTTAAAAAGAAAGAATACATGCAACAATCTGCATGACTCTTAAAAAAGGCACATGGATCACAGCAAGAAGCCAGTGTAAAAGACTATGTAGTACACGATCTCATTTATATAACCCTCTATTAAAAAATCCTGTCAACTTAGATGATAAAAAGCACAAATTTACATCAACTGAAATTGGAGCCATTAGGAGTGACTCAGAGACAGGAAAACTTTCTAGAATACTAGATGATTTGGGTTGTTGCATTTTTCTTCTAATTCTTTGAGACAGGGTTTTGCTATCCAGCCTAGAATGGCCTTGAATTTGTAATACTCCTGCTTCAGCTTCCTAAGTACAGGATATGCACCACCATGGCCTGCTCAACTGTTTTCACCTTGACTACAGTCATATCTACACAATTTCAAAACTGAAAAAGAATACACTGTGTATATACTACTCCTAGTAAAGCTGAAATTTCCAAAAAGTATCTCGATTAAGGTGATAATGTTCATGGTTATGTCAAAGATTAAGAAATTATACATATTTTTTACCACTGTTTAGTCTGCTATACACCAATTCAACTCCATAAAGTTGTTATTGTTGTTTTTTAAAAAAGCTAAATAAAAAGAATCTGCATAACTGGTTCCTTCTTCCTCTTTTCACAAATGATATGCTACCAATAACTCATGACTGCAGAGAATTTTCAAATATAAACTAAGTTAACTTGGAAAACTACTTAAGCATAACTGAGACTATCAAACCAAACCAGGAAATATTCTCCTAAAGTAAAAAGCAAAGGGCAGCCAAATAGCTCAGCGGATTAAAGCATATGCAAGCAGGCACAGGGGCCAAGGGTTCTATCCCTGGGCCTGCCATGCTGGCCCCACCCCCCAGGGCACACTGAGACAGCAATTGAGACTGGATGTGGTGGTGCCCACCTGTAATCCCAGCATTCAGGAGGCTGTAAAGGGGAGAATCACTATGAGTCCAATCTAGTAGTGAGACTCTGAACACCCTATAGACCCTTCCCTAAAATACAGAGAAAAATTAAATAAAGTACAATGCAATACATACCATCAATCAAAATATAATATTCTGACCCAAAACTCAGTCTCAATCATCATATTGTCCCCAATGAAATTCCAGGCAAGAGACCATTTGGCACAGTATGGTCACTGACATGTGATGGCTGTTTTGGAATTCTAGGAACTCTCACTGCTTCTTCCTTCCCTGTCTCCTTCTTCCAATGAGCTACTACAGCTTTATGCAAACCTGAAGGGAAGCCTAAAAAGACTATGAAGACATATATCCTGATATCACTACACCATCACCCTGCCCTATATGAAAAATTATTTTGTCTTATTAAACCAACCCAGTTCTTGTCTGACATCTAATGCCAAATTAATCCTGACATAATTACTGTAGCTCATTTTTAACATAAACTTCACCTTCAAAATACATAACTCAGTTTCTAATATATTCATAAAGGTATAACTATTACCACTACCTAATTCCAGAACATTTTTATCATCCTTCCCATTCCTATTTCTCTTACAATCACTAGTAAGCTGTCTCTCTGATTTGCCTATTCTGGTTATTCATATAAACAGAATCCTATAATACATGTATGAATTTTTCTGTTTGGCCTCTTTCACTTACTGTAACATTTTCCAGGTTCACCCAAAACTCAGTATTTCATTTCTTTTCATGGTTAGGTGATATTCCCCTCAATAAAAATGTTTATTCAACACTGGTAGTTGAAGAGAATTAAAAACAAAACAAACAAACAAAAAAAAAAACCAACAGCTTTGATATTGGAGAAACAATAATGTAAATGTTGATTGCCCCCACAAAAACCATCTTTTCAACTCTAATACCCAATGTGAAAACATAAAAAGTGGTTCTTTCTGAGAACTTATTTAGTCATGAGGACTCTGCTCTCATTAACGAAACTATCTTTAAAAAGATTGAAAGAAGCTGCCAGGCCTTTATTGCCAAGTAAGGACACAGCAAGAAAGAACCGACTTTAAAATAAAGAGCAAACTCTCATTAGATAGCAAAGCTACTGGTGCTTTATTTTGTTATTTCCCAGCTTCGAATTTCTGTTGTTTACAAATTACAGTCTAAGGTATTTTGTTACAACAGATCAAGTACACTGAAACGAAGATGTAAGAAACAAAAATGAGATTAAAATATTCTCATTTTCAGAGACTTTGGAAAATTTAGTAAACTGGCACTAATATGAAATCATTATATGTTCTTATAAAGTATAAACATTTGAAAAATACTATCATAAAAATATCACTTGTTCTCTAAGGACAATATCAATTCAATAAGGAAAAAATGATAAAAGTTGAAAATAAGTGCTACAAAATAATCATAGGTGAAAAAAATTGAAAACTGCTTTTAATTAAGAAAATAGATTTATCAAATATAAACAAACAGGATGATGCAGGAATATATAAAAAATACTGTTGATTTAAAAAAAACTAAGTGTAAGATTTTTTAAATAAAATAAGAGTCAAGTCCATGCAAAATTAATGATTTTTCTTAAAGCACTGGTAATCCTTTAGGGGAAAAAATGGGCGCTCTACTGTTAGCCAACATATAAAAATACACTCAAACTGATTATGCACTGTAAAAACTAAAGATGCAATGGAGTTTGGGAAACATTTTCATAACTCAAAATTAGAAACTACAAGGCTATTCATGTTTAACAATCTACCTGTGATGAAAAGAAAACTATTTTCAATACAAATAATAGAGAATTGATGTCTTAAAACATAAGGTTTTACAAAATGAAAAAGATAATTCACATAACAGACAAAAGATATGGAAGAACAATTCACAAAAGAATAGTGGGAATTCAAAATAAATGCAACAATGAGATAAACTGTTAAATTAACTGGGCCAGTAAACTTCTTAAAAAGTTTTCGTCCTACTGTTAGCACATACATAGTTATAGAATCCTGACATGTTGGTGGAAATTTTTTGTTACAGCAATTTGGCAGCATCTCCTGAAATACAAATATAAAATCCTCTACACCCAGTAGTTTTCCTACACAGAAATAAAAGCATCATAATAAGCCACACATATTCAGGAATACAAAAATGACCAAGAACAAGAAAGGGAATTCATTCCCTTGCACATGAAAATGGCTAAAATAAGGGGCTGGGGAGACAGCTCAGTAGAATAAGCACTTGCCTGGCAAGTGCAAGGGCCTGAGTTCAATCCCTGGCTCCGCAAAAAAATACATATGTTTTATATAACACAAGATAAAGCATTTATTATAAAACCCTACAAAAATGAATTTAAGTTATACTTTAGATAATTTGCATCATGGTATTATTCATGAAAATGTAAACTATAGAACTGTAACAATCCCTCTTTTTTTTAAATACCATCACAGGGCAGGCCAAATAGCTCAGTGGATTAAAGCCCCTGTAAGCAGGCTTAGGGGCCAGGGGTTCAATCCTCTGGCCTGCCATGCCAGCCCCAACCCCAGGGTACACTGAGACAGCAATCAAGCCTAGACGTAGTATCACAAGTTTGTAGTCCCAGCACTTGGGAGGCTGTAAACAGGAGAATCACTATGAGTCTGATCTAGTAGTGAGACCCTGAACACCCTGTAGATCCTTCCCTAAAATACAGAAAAAATAAAATAAATAAACATCATTATATATCTACACAGAAATACAAGTAAGTTTAAAACACTGTATGAATGAAGGGAAAAACAAAGAGGAATATATAATACTATTTATACATTTCTGGAGTAAGAGGGAAAGGATAGTTCTGATACAGTGAGATGGAAAGTTGAGACCCAAATCAAAGAGAATAGCACTGAAAGATATCTCATTTATATTTTATGTAGAATTATGAATACAATAGCTTAGACATTAATATAAATTTTGTCCCAGACAAAGATGAAAAATTTACTTACATACAATAAAAAACTAGTTATTATTACACCATAAAAAAACTAGTACATAAAAGTGTGTTATAAAATTGTGCCTATCAGTTATATTACAGATTTTCCTGTGATATAACTTTCTGTGGCCTTAGGAAAATAATATAAATCCTTCAAATTAAGCATAATTCAAAAGTATATAAACATTGTTAAAAATAAGACTAAAGTACCAGGCAATATAATAAACTCTCCTACAAAACTATTAACAGAGTCCCCTGTCATTTTCTAAGATTGGCATTACATTTTTTAAAAAGTGAACTTTAATTTTTAAAATATTTCAAGATTTAACAAAACAGCAAAAATATGCTATTAACAAAATATTAGAAATATTATATAGCTGGGTTATGTAGCTCACTGATAAAAGTACCTCCCAAAATACCCTTGAGAAAGTGGAACTAATTTCTGAAATACAAATAGTTCAACATGAAGATCAATCAATGTAATGGACCATACTTTACAGAATTAAGAAAAGCATAGTACCTCATTGCAGAAAAAACATCTGGCAAAATTCAATCCCATTACATGATTTAAAAAAAAACTCAGAAAACTAGGACATGCAGAAATTCTTCAGCAAAATAAAGGCAATATACAGGGAATTCAAAGCTAATATCATGCTAACAAGTGAAAGACTAAAAGCTCTTCCTCTAACATCTAGAAGCAGGTTAAAGACAGCTATGTTCACCATTTGTATTCAATACAGTATGCTTGAAATCTTAGCCAGAGCAATTAGGCAGGAAAATGAATTGAAAAGTACTATGGTTTGGATAGCATTTAATAGATAGTATTTAATGGAACCAATAGCCTAATTAAGGGCTTCACGTACTTTGTGCTGGTATCAGAAGCTGACAGACCTTTAGAACTGTGTACTCCAAAAGAGAATTGTGGAATTCCATCTGAGTCTGCTGACTTCTATACATGTTCCTGCCATAATATGCTACTACTGGCTATCCTCACCAACTGAGCCATTCAGGCATCATGCCTTTGAATCTTCAAAACTACAAACTACACAAAACTTTTCTCTTTATAAGTCAGTTCTCTCAAGTATTTCATTACACTAACATGAACCCACTGAAAGCCATCTAAGAAGTGAAACTGCAGATGACATGACTTTTTTTAGAAAATCATTTATTTATTTATTTATTTATTTATTTAAATACAGAGACATACTCAACAGCTCAGATTCATAGTGATCCTTCTGTTTCAGCCTGCCCAGCACTGGGATTACAGGCAGTCGTCTCCACAGCTGGTTTTGGTGGCCGTCAAAGTATGACCAGGTTTCCAGGGCCAGTATGACATACAGCACCATAGATCAAACCAGAATCTCTGCACTTGCCAGGCAGGGGCTTAGACCACCGAGCTATCTCCCTGACCCAGATGACATGATCTTACACAAAGAAAACTCTAAAAGTGCTGCATAAAAAACTTTTAGAACTAGTGAACAAATTTAAAAAAGTGGAAGATTAAAAAAGTCACACAAAAAATCAATTACATTTCTAAACACCAAATACAAACAACTTGAAAATAAAATTAAGAAAATTATATTAACAGTACTTTAGAAGCAGATAAAGCACTTAGGAATAAATAAACCAGAGAAGCAAAAACACTGAAAACTATGAATGTACCTGAAAGAAGTTAAAGATGCCAATGAACCAAGAATTCCACTTTAGGATACACATTTGCAAGAACTCAATTCAGGTTCATCGACAGACATCTATACCCACATTCACAAGAAGAAGTATAAACTTGTTTTTGCATTTTTGAAAGTCTTCCTAGGTTGCCTAGGTTACCCTCTAACTCATGGGCTCAAGCACTATCTACTTCCTATCTCAGGCTCTCAAGTAGCAGAATTATAAGCATGTAATGTTGTTTCCAACATAAAAGAATTATTTATAACAGACAAAAGTCAGAAGGAATTCAAGTATCCCTTAATGAAAAGAATGGATAACTGTGTGGTATATTCCTAAAATAGAATATTATTCAGCCTTAAGAAGAAAAGAGGGGCTGGGGAGATGGCTCAGTGGAATAAGCGCTTACCTGGAAGCGCAAGGGCCTGAGTTCAATCCCTGGTTCCGCAAAAAAAAAAAAAAAAAAAAAAAAAGAAGAAGATAAGAAAGTGACACATGCTACATCATGAATGAACCTTTATAACATTATACTTAGTTAAATAAAACAATCACAAGGGGCTGGGGGCTGGGGAGATAGCTCAGTAGAATAAGTGTTTGCCTGACAAGCACAAGGGCCTGAGTCCAATCTTCAGTTCCACAAAAATCAATCAATCAATCAATCTCAGAAATAAACAGTATATGATTCTACAGAAGCATGTAAATCAGTCAAATTCAAGACACAGAAAACAGAATGATAGGTGCCAAGGGCAATGGAGAAATACAGATTATTGTTTAATAGGTATATAGTTTTACAAAATTCAAAGAGTTCTGGCAATAGGTTCCACAAAAAATGAATGTACTTAAAACACTACTTAACTACATTTAAACATTTTTGTTAACAAATAGGTACTCTTAACAATTTTTTCAAAACCTAGAGGCAACAGATTTTATGATAGGAAACTAGAAATTTCCTTCAAGTATCAGCAACAAGCCCAGGATATTCCCTATTTCTTTTCAATAATGCACTACAAATCTGTTTGTGGAAACAAGAGAAATAATTAAAATGTATACAGTGTGCAAAGGGAGAAATTAAACTGCACTCCCAGAAGGTCTGACTACCTGTAATGTAAAGAAAGGTAGTTCGAAATTTAACAAAAAATAAAGTTTTCATTGTCAACTTGGAAAGTTGAGAAATGTCTAGAAAGCTGGTAAAGTATACTTCTGGTTATGTCTATGAAAGTCTTTCCAAAAATGACAAGAAAAAGATCTGCTCTGATCATAGATAGATACAGTTAACTAAGCAGACTATTCAGACGTAACAAAAACTAAAAGGGGGAAGCAGCTTTTAGTTTACATGCTGACACACAGTCAGCTTTTCTTGAGAAAACACATTTTTTTCACTTTTATTTTTATTGTATATTTTCTAAAGTTGGACTCCATATACTTCACACTTTCATTGTAGATTCCCATAAACAACTCTCCTGGGAGCTGGTTCTACATCTTCAGCAGTGGAACAGGGCTGCATATTTGACTCCTTTTGTTCTGAGGTTTTCAGCTCCTTGGATTTCAGCAAGACGTCTCAGCTCTTGGATTGAGCAGCTACTCGTTTTCCGAGCTCTGTAGGCTGTAGATTACCATTATGAGACTTTCTGGCCTCTCTTTAAGTTAGTCTAATAAACCCTCTAATAATACATCTCCTACTGATTCTATTCCTCTGGAGAATCCTAACACAATTACTTTCAAGACATAGGGCAGGCCAGATAGCACAGCAGATTAAAAGTGCCTACTTAGGCAGAGCACAGGGACGGGAGTTTGATCCCCTGCTCTACAACCCATGCTGGCCCCGCTATTGAGATGACTACTGAGACTGGGTATGGTGCTTGTGCCTGTAATCCCAGCACTTGGGTAGCTGAAAAAATGAAGATCACTATCAGTCCAATCTGTGTAGTGAGACCCTGTACTAAATAAAAATATAAAAAAAATGGCAAGTATAAATCTAACAAAATATGTACAAAGTTTATATAAAAACAATTATGAAATTCTGATGAAGGAAATCAAAGAATAAAACAATTAGAAAGATATACCACATTGATGAATACAAAAATTCAATATTATCAAGGATATTCATTTTTCCCAATTTATCTACAGATTCAACATAATCCTAACCAAAAGTGTAGCATATTCTTTTCTCAAAATAAACAAGCAGGTTCTGGTTTACATGGAGAAGACAAAGACAAAACAGTAAACACTGAAAGAATACAACAAAAAAAAAAAAAACTGACACTATTAACTTCAGGATATATACTAACCTATCAGTAAAAACAGCACTGTCAAAAAAAAAAAAAAAAAATCAACAGAATAAAACAGACAATTCAAAAACAGATCAAATAATACCTGATACAGAGCCAAAGGCTATCCAATGAAGGAAAAAGTCTTAGCTAAGACTAGTGGTAGCATAGCTGGATGTCCACATGCTAGAAAAGAAAATAGAAACGAAACCTCCTAGCCATAATCCTTATACTCTTCATAAAAATAGACTCAAAATACATCAGATTTCAAATAGAAAAATCATGACTATAAAACTCTAGGCTGACACAAAAAAATATCTGAATAACCTTGGGTTTGGAAGTTCATGTTTTAGATATAACACCAAAGGCACAATCTACAAGGTAAATGTTTAGTTGGGCTTTAAATTAAAATTTTCTGCTCTGCAGAAAATAGTATCCAGAGAATGAAAAGTCAAAGCACAAGTAGGAGAAAATATTGGCAACTAACAGCTGCAATACAAGACTATTGTTCAAAAAAAAAAAAAAAAAATTCTGGAGGTTTAATGAGATCTCAAGCAATCTACTTAGAAAATAGCCACACCAAAAAAAAAAAAAAAAAAAAAAAAAAAAAAAAAAAAAAAAAAAAAAAAAAAAAAAAAAAAAAAATCTAAACAGACACTTCATTATTAACAGCATTTGTTTTTGCCTTTTTGGTTACACAGGGTCTCAATATGTAATTTGGACTGGTCTTAAACTCACTATGTTCAGGCCAGCCTCCAACTCAACTGCCATCCTCCTGCCTCAGCCTCCTCCTGAGTGTTGGGATTACAGGAGCACTCCACCATGCCAAGCCTTGTAGCAGTTTCTTACAAAGCTTAAGGTGTTCTTATCAAAACATCAGAGAGCTGACCCTTTAGAATTTACCTAAAAGAGCTAAATTTTACTTACACAAATTCTATACCCATATGAGCATCTCTGCTCATATCTACCAAAACTTGCAAGGAATCAAAATGTCCTTTAGTAGTTGAGAGGGAAAAGTATAAACTGGGACATATCCAGAAGACAGAATTTTACTTAGTGCTAAAAAAAAAAAACAAACCAAAGCTGTAATATAATCCATAAGAGACATGAAGGATCCTTAAATACATATTTACTAAGTGAAAGATGTCAATGTATGTATGATTCCAAATGTAACATTCTGGAAACAGAAAGCTACAGACAGTAAAAAGAAGTTGACTGCTAATGAATGAGGGACCAGGATGAAAAAATATATATCACAAAATATGAGGGTTGGTGAGATAGCTCAGGGGACTAAGCACCTATTTTGGCAAGCAGAGACCAGGGTTCCATCCCTAGTCCTGCATGCTGCGCTGGTCCCACCCTAGAGCAAGCTGAGCTGGCAACAGTCTAGGTGTGGTGGCGCATGCCTATAATCCCATAATTGGGGAAGCTGAAAACAGGAGGGTCACTATAAATCCAAGCTGCATTGTGAGACCCTGTACCAAATACATAAAATGAAAGAAAAAAAGATTTTTGAGGAAAGCAAAACTGTGTGTGGCCCCATAATGGCAGCTAGTACTATATATTTGTTAAAACTCACAGAATGTATGCTTCCAGGAGTGAATGTCACTCATCAATCATAACAAGGCACAACTCTGTGGATATTGTGTAGGCTACGCATGCTGGGAGAGAAGTCTTAGAAACAATGCATATCCTGCTCAATTTTACTGCCAACCTACAAATTCTCTTAAAAAAAAAAAAAAAACTAAACAAAGTTAGTAAACACAACTCAGATAAACCTTGAATGAAACATGAGAGGTGCAGGAAGCCACTGATTTTATGACACATTCTGGAAAAATAAGAACTGTATAAGGAAACTTGCAATAGTTGCCAAGACCTAACAATAGAAAAAAGGTTAACCACACAGAGAACAAGAGTTGTCAAAACCTTTCCATAATCTGATTCTCTTGATGATTTCACAATTGATATACAACACAAGAAAACAGAGGCTGAGCATATAGTTTACTGATAAAGTGTATGCTTAGCACATACAAGGCAGAGTGCAAACCTAAGCACCAAAAAAAGACTGAGGAAAAAAGGATCAGAGAGTGACAGAAACACAGAGACAGAGAGACAGTGACAGTGACAGAGACAGAGAGAGACAGACAAGGAGAGATAGAGAAAGAGGCAGAATTACATGTAAATGAATAAACCTGATGACAGAGAACGGGCATATGCATGGATGTAGGTGTGAGAACATGTACACACACCTGTTATATTAACATCACTGAAGATACTCTATAAGTAAGTTATTTGTGATGGTTGGAATTTTTCATTATAAACTATGAAAACTGATTCTGGACTTACAATGAATATACTTTCCACTTTACAAGTTAAAATTTTCACTTTTGCATTGAAATGTTTTGCATTTCCTATGCTGCTTATGAATTTAACTTCCTTAACATTACATGTCCTCTATATTAAGCAGGAAGCCAACACCTAACTTCAGCTACAATATAGTTCTCAAAGTATCATACTTTGTATCAGAAGTATATGAACCACCTGACAACTTAACAGAAATGCAAAATCTAAGTTCCATCCCTGAACAAATGAATCACAAACTCAATTTGTGAAGCTGCAAATGATCTCATACAGTTTAAGAACCACAATCTTAGCAGTTAAATCAGATTCTCTGTGCATCAGTATATTATAAATTCTCTTAATATGAGTCTTAATATGCACCCCAGGCTGAATATGATTCAGTGAGCTCAAGGATGGTATCAGATATCAGATTTTAATAAACAGTCCAGTTTTTTCTAATGTAAGTAACATAAATATCTCTGGGCTTGTTTTTTGTTTTTATTTTTGGTACCAGGAATCAAACTCAGGACCTCATGCTTGCCCGACAGGTACTATGCCACTGAGTTGTATCTCCAGCCCACATTTCTGACTTAAAGAGAAAAAAAAAAAACTTTCTTTCACAAATACTACCACCTACTTAATGCCAGAATGTAATGTACTTTTCTAATTAATGGTAAACTTCACCTTAGATTTCCTGTAATTAAGACACAAATCAAGCATTTTTAAATCTAAAATTATCTATCTAGAAGGGAAAATATAAAAAAAAAGACCTAAATTTCTGCAACTAATTACATTCCCTTAAAGTGTAGCTAACTTCTTTTAATAGAAGTGCCTTTAGAAATTATGCCCAAAGCATTTAAATATTAAGTATATTGTGCACAAGTCATATCTACAGCCATATTTTTACTGATTTTTAATGAAATACACATTAAAACTACTCTAGATAACCTTACAATTACAAAACATTTAGCAGTGATAATAAAAACCTGTTCACTTTGTTATTGTGTATAAACATTTACTGAAGAAAAAGAAATGAAAGTTGAACCAATGTTCCTATAAATAACTCATCCTGGCATTGATATTTTATCATCTTGAACAGAATTTTATTTGAAATTTCAGAATTTGTCATTTTAACACTGGAAATGTCTTTTCTCTTTTCAATTACCCTTAATGTTATAAATTTAAATAAATATATGTAATATGTATATATGTATACACACATGTATGTATGTAGTTTGTAAGTTTACAAATTCCTTTTACATAATTTTCCATTCTCTATTAACAGGCATCATTATTAATTTACAGACAACTGTGACTAAAGGAGTACTTTTGTGGTACAAATAATGGAATCCACTGCACTACTGAGCTATACCCCCTGACCTGCCAATGAATTGAGTAACAAGTGATAAAACTAGGATTTAAACCTGTAATGCTTCTGTCTCCTGATGCTATCTTAGGCTGAGTCCCAAAGACTAGTGATTGAAATCCTATCTTAAGACCTGCTGGTCCCTGGAACAAAATCAAAGACATTTTCCTTAAGCCCCTTGCTTCCCAAAGGCATATTTTTTTTTTCTTAGAATGTAGTATCATATCAATATACAATAAAATTAAATTGTGAAAAACACATCTTGTTTTCCTATTATTTTAATCTATACAAGCATGCAAAATCATTGCTTTCAGGACAGCAGAATTCCCTATAAAACTGAGATTCTGCTATTTAAAACTCTTATGCACGATCATTCTTTAAGGTTGAGAATAACAAATGTTGGCAGAGATGCTGTTCCCATGGAAACTCATGTAAAAATCTTTATTGCTAGGGTTATGTATTAATTCAACCAGAATTACTTTACAACAAAAACAAAACCAAGAAATTGTTTCCCATTTTGTTTTCTGTAAATACCGAAACAAACCTTATTTGTAAAATAGTGTTTGTACAATGGTACATACGGTTTTCAGTCTAGATTTGCTAACTATTTGGCTTACTAGAAAGATCAAACCATCTTTTTTACTGCTACTAAAAATGTCTTCCTGGGACTTCAAGTAAGAAAGGAAGATCAAAAGGTTGAATCTCACTTGAGAATTCATTGAGACCTTGTTTCAAAATAAAAAAAATTAAAAGGGTTGGGGACCTATCTCTGTGGTAGAAAGCCTCTAAATTTAATCCCCAGTGCTGAAAAAAAAAAAAAAAGTCTTCCTGCTTT
>PVKA01034228.1:0-23648 GCA_004027165.1 Ctenomys sociabilis
GAAAGAAAGAAAGAAAGAAAGAAAGAAAGAAAGAAAATGATGTGATCCAACAATTCTGCATCTGGGTAAATTCCCCCCAAAATTGAAAGCAATATCTTAAATGGTATTTTTATGCCTATGTTCACAGCAACCTTATTCGAAATATCTAAAACAGAGAAGTCACCTGAGTGTACATCTTCAAATGAATGCTTAAGAGAAAATGAAAAAAAAAAAAAAAAAAAAAAAAAAAAAAAAAAAAAAAAAAAAAAAAAAAAAAAAAAAAAAAAAAAAAAAAAAAAAAAAAAAAAAAAAAAAAACCCAGACTATTGGCATTAAAGAGAAAAGAAATTCAGAGATAGCCTACCATATGGGTGAACCTTACAGACATGCCAAGTGAATTAATCCAGTCACAAAAGGATAAATGCTGTATGATTCCACTAATATGAGATACTTAGAGTAATAGGATTCATGGAGACAGAAAGCAGAATGGTGAATACCAAGGGCCAGGGAAAGGGATGAGGAATTACTGTCTGATGGGCAGAGTTTCAGTTTTACAAAATGAAAAGAGTTATAGACATAGATGGCAGCGATGGTTATACAATGTTTTGAATGTATTTAATACTGCTGAGCTGCACATTTAAAGTGGTTAATATTTACATTTTATGTTAAGTGTATTTTACTACAATGTAAAAAATTGGGGGGGGAGAGCAATTGTGTTCACTAAAGATTGTGAATACAATTTATAGCTTGTGAGATGTAGCTAAAATCATATTTGGAAGTAAATGTATACCTTTAAATAGATTTATTAAACTATTGAAAGGAATCAAATAAACACATTGAGTTAACTCAAAGGAAAGAAAAAGAACATAAGAATGGCCCAAATAAAGTAGGAGAAAGAAAACAATGAAGCAAAGAGCTAAATTAGGTGGAAACAGCTGCATAAGCCTATAATCCAGCACTCTTGGAGGCTGAGGCAGGAGGATCACAAGTTCAAGCCCAAGCTGCGCAAACGAGTGACATAGTGAGACCCTGTCTCAAACTAAAAAATAAAACAGGATTGTCTTAGTTACTCTTCTCTCGTTGCTGGGACAAATACTCAACAGCCAAAATGAAGGAAGGAACGGTTTATTTGGCTCACAGTTACTGGAGGTTTCAGTCCGTATTCAGCTGGCTCCAAGGCAGAGGGGCACAGCAGCAGTTCATGGCATCCGCACAGCAACAACGACAATGAGCAATGGCTGCAGAAAGCCTGTCTCTCTGTCTCTTACATTACATTCAGGCTCTCTGCCCCAGGCTGGGGGAAGTACTCACACCCATAATCCCAGCAGTACTAAGACCCATAATCCCAGCCTTGGATCCCACATAATCCCAGTGGATCATGAGTTTATCACAAACTCTAGAAGTCCCCACCCCATGACTACATGAGGCTTTGGGGGGACAACTAGACACAAACCATAACAAGAATGTTCAGTTCAAAGGGCCTGGGCTCACTCCTTCACATAAAAGAAAAAAGATGAAAAGGGCAAAAATGTTAAAGCTAGAAACAAAAGGCAACAGGGAGGAGCAGAAGTGAAATCACTTTACGCCTCACACCCATCTTGCAAAACTGAATCTTCACACCCTACAAAACCTTTTCTGTGCTGCTGGGGATGAAACTACAGGCACCAGGACAACCAGCTAAATGCTATCCCCCTGAGCTGCACCCCAGTCTACAACTTCTCATCCTATCTGTGTCTACCTTTTGGGACGCACAACTTAGTTGGATAACCCTGTTACATGTGCTTTCTTTTAGAAAGTTTGATGACAGACTTTAAACACAGGCACAAATATTTCAACCAGAGGATGGGGGGCAAGGTGGGGTCTGCTGAATTACTTTCAAGTCTCCTACTTCATGGTTATCCTCAAGATGCCCAATGAAATGGGCAGCAAACAGGGCTGTCGAGCCCAGGGGCCAGGCCCTGACTGTGGGTCGGCCGTGGCTAACGGCACAGCTAAGACAGGGAACCAGGGCTTCTGCTCTGTCACCCGCATCTCTGAACACCCCTAGGATTCTGGTGCCTACTTCCTGGGTGCCCCCTTCCAGGACTGGCTGGACCAATCCTGTGTATGAACAAGCACATTCCACCAGCGCCCTAGGGGACAGTGCCCAGGAATGTGGGCTCCGTCCCCCACCCAGGGGCTATGAGATCTTGGCCTGGAAGGAACCACAGGCTGACCAGAACCCACACATTTACCTGCATTCACCCTTGTTAAGAAAGCTATTGTTCGTTGTGGCCCTGTATCTTTTAGTTAACATCTCTACCTGCTTGGGAAGAAAATAAATCATTGACAATGTCTCACCAAAGTGACTCGGCCCAATATTGTGTCTATAAAACCCTACCCGATAAATCCTCTCATCTGTGAAACATCCTTCCCAGGGAGTTTCCAGAGCACAGCCTTCCTTCCCACTGCCACAGTCTTGAGATGACAGAGTGCTGGAGGCGGCACTGGGTCCTTGCAGCCCTGTCTGGCCACCTTGGTGTGGGGACGCTGCCCCACATTCAGTGAGCTGCAATGGCATCAGAGCAGACAGAATTTGGGCAGAGTGAGTTCCTGCTGCTTCCTGCCACCCTCTCCTCTGCTCCCCAGGTGTCCCCTCTGGGCAGCAGAGAGCCCCGCCAGTGGTCATGTGGATCCAGGAGGGACAGCTTCTTCCACACTGTGTGGCTCTGACCTTAGGGGTTCAACTCTACACCAGCCTTGAGCCCACCTGTGGTGTTGGCCACACCCAGCCCACGCAGTTACTGCCAAACATGAGCTCAGTGTGAGGTTTTGGTGTGGCCAGGCCAACCACAGTTGCCATCCATGGCCATCCATACCTGGTGCCACGGCTATAAGTTATAGGAGTATTTTTAATAAATCGAGACTTGTTAATTAAAAAAAGAAAACAGTCACCAGCCTGCGACCAGTAATGAGTGTTTCTACGAAGAAAGAATGATGCTGCCCCCATAGCAGCTCCTGTGGTCACCTATGTCCTATCCCACTTCCCCACATTGTCACAGTCTCAGGAGAAATCACTGCACAATTCACTTTAAAGTCTTAAAAAAAAAAAAAGTCACAGAGTAGTCAGGGCCAAAAGGGGTCTCAGAGAACACCTCTGCCCCTCCCTGTGCCCAGGAAAGATGAGCCACTGCCAGACCACATGATGTGGGGGAAGCTGTCCCTCCTGGGGCCTCATGACCATGGAGGTGACTTTCTGCTGCCCAAAGGGGACACCTCAGGCACAGAGGAGAGGACGAGGATGGGGTGGCAGGAAGCAGCAGGAATTTGCTCTTCCCAATTGCTGCTTGATCAATCGCAGGCAGGGAGCATGGCTCCCCCGAGTCCCGTCACTCAGCGATACGGTAATAAAGTGGCTGGGTCTGGAAAAACGCTATGAGACTCCTGAGAGCCCAGTCCATCCCGCTGGATTATAACCTTGCTACCGACACCCCTGGGGCTTGTTCTGTCTCCTTCAACCCTGTCTCTGCAGAAGAAACCAGCCAGAGCGGGAGGGGTGAGAGCTGGCTTGGGGGACACAACCTGACAGTTGCGAGGGGGGATGCAAGGTGCAGGAGCCGACTCCTCCAGGGTAGTGGGCTGCCCCTGGGACCCGCTCCAGTGCCCAAGAACACACCCTGCCATGCACTGGGGAAAGAGAAGCCAGACACCTGCATTCCCAGAGCACTGAGGCACATCTTGAACCAGCCCAATGGATAAAGAAAAAGGACAGAAAGGCCTAATTAGAGGTTCAAGGGAGGGAAGGAAGGGAAGGGAGCCTGAAGCAAGGCTCTGATCATCCGAATTCTATGACTGGACCATTACCGCAACCTCCTCGCCCCACCCCCTCCTCACACACAGGACCAAGCACATCTCCTACTCTACAGCCCACTCTCGTGTTCTGCAGAGCACTCTATTGGGAAGCCCCATGCTGCCCAACAAATACAAGATTCCAGCCCATAATAATCCACAACTAGAAGCTGAAAGGAAGTTCTGATACATGTGACAGTGTGGGTGAAACTTGAAATCATTACACAGAATAAAATAAGCCAGACTCCGAAGGACAAATACTGCAGTTATTCCTCTGATAGGGGAACCTATAACAGGCAAATTCACAGAGATGAGAAGTGAAATAGAGGCCACAGGGCTGGGGAGTGGAGTGTGGAGTTATTGTTCAGTGGATGCAGGGGATGCCTTCTCTTTCTTTTCTTCTCTTTCTTTTGGCTAGCCCTGGAGATTGAAATCAGGCTTTCACACTAAGCTACATCTCGAATCCTTTTCATTTTTACTGAGTTTTGTTTTGCTTTGTTTTTTGAGAAAGGGTCTTACTAAGTTGCCAAGTGGCCCGGGCTAGGCTCAAATTTGTGATCCTCCTGCATCACCATCCCAGAGAGCTAGGATTCCATGCCCAGATGGTACAGGGTATCTGTTGGGGGTGAGGAAAGGATTCTGGGGGTGGACAGTGGGAATGGTTAGCCACCATGGTGACTCCACTTAATGCCACTGCCACTGAGTCGGTACATTTTAATACAGTTAAAATGCAAGCCGTGCTGCCCTCCCATGTGCTGCCCAAGGCCCCTGCCTCAGGCCCTGATTCCAGGGTGCCACACCTCTGGGATGGGAAGAGAATGAGTCTCGCAGTGCCTGGGCAATGTCCCCACAATAGCCTGTCTTATCCCCTGCTGCAGTCTCAGTCCCAGCCTTTGCACAGGACTCACTGCCTCTAAGGTACCGAGTCCTGCCGTGTCCCTGGCTCTGTACGTATGGCTCCCGTGGCCTGGAACCTGGCCCTTCTTCCCTTCCCGGCTGACACCAGCTGGTCCTCAACACCCCATAGGAACCACCCTCTCTGTGAACTCTCCCTGTGTGACCCCACATAGGCAGAATTGGACCTACTTCCTCTGGGTTCTCCTTCTCCTGAGCTTCTTGCATCAAGCTGCCCACTTCCTGGGCCACATACAATGAGGCCACTCTCTCAGTGTGGCTAGAAGAGGCAGCCTAAGACATCCCAATAAAGGTTCCAAATCACTTCCTGCAATGTATTCTTTGTTGTTGTTGTGCCATTCATTTTTGAAATAGGGTCTCACAATGTAGACTAGACTGGCCAAGAATTATTTAGCCCAGGCTGGCCTTAAACTTACAGCAAACCTCCTGCCGCAGCTTTCTGAGTGCTGGGATTACAGGCATGCACCTCCATGCCCTATTCACAAACTATTAATTAAAGCAATTGTAAGAAGTACATTGCTGGTCAGAGGTAGACTCAGGGTTTCTTCTCAACATTGAAATTTGGTTGTGAGCCTTGGCTACTGTGAAGCAGTGGGGCCTCTGTACTATTAGGGTCATGTTTAATGTTAACTTCCCAAGAGAGCAGTATTTTGGTCTACCGGCTACTGAGAGGAAGAAAAAAAGAGACAAGGACTTGGAGAAAATGAAAGACCAACTGAAAGCTTTACTTATCTCATCTCTCCAGGGATATTTTAAAGTGACCCAACTAGAAGAATTTAAAACATAGGCAGGCATTAGCTTAGGAACTTTAGGATCTATAAAAATGATGATTCACCAATCAAGATTTGGGTTCTATTGCATTCCAGTACAGAGGATGCCAAAGTGACATAAATAAAACTATATTCACAAGAGAGAAATGTGCATTGTCAAGGTCCGGAGGTACACGTGGCTAAGCACTTAGGCCTCTCAGATCCCAGGACACTGACACACCGCACAGCTCCCATGTAACTCCCACAGGAGCTTGCCCGAGACCATCCCTGCTGCTGTGGCGTCAGAAGCTCCTTGCAGGTAGGGCCTCCACCTCAATGGCCTGGGTCTCAGAGGGAATTCCACAAGTGTCTGCTTTGCAAATGAGTGACCCTTCTTGTCACCAGCACCCAGCACACCACACACTCTGTCACCTAGGTTTAGAATGTGCCACCCTGTCCTTGCCTAAATAAAGTCTGTCCTCCTGGTGACATGCAGGAGCTTCTGGAGCACAGTGGTCAGCCCAATCTATGTTCGTTTGTCTACTGGCTGGGGACAACAGGATAAGGCACGGCAGTTCCACCACAGAGCAACTCGGCCACCCAGGCCACAGAGCTGGATCTAAGTCAGGAGTCTCATAGAATCCAGGCTAGGGAGCTGTGAGTAGCACAAAATCTACAATTTGGATGATGAAATAAAAGTGGAAGTTTCGAAGAGTCTGTTCACAGCAGCAGCATTCATTAAGAGCAGGGATAGAGTCCTAGAATGTCCAAATGCACTTTGAAAGAAAAATGGACACACGTGAATGGTCATTTCATGCAAAACTAACCTGAAATGAGAGTTTAAAAACCACAGCCATCAGCTACCACCATAGAATCACGACTTCTCCCAACATGATGTTGAGTGGAAAAGCAAAGTTCTGAAGAGCACATGTAACATGATGCATGTTTTATAACGCGTGCAGCAGTTGAAACCCGCACAGCAACGTGGCTAGATGACAGTGCCCATGCTCAGCAAGACGTCTGCTTCTTCCTTGGCTCCAGGTGGAAGGCTGTTGACCTTGGGTGTGGCCTGGAAGATGGGGAGCAGGGCCCAATGAGCTGTCAGCAAGGTGCTCAATGTAGAAACCTCTAAGAACTGCATGGCTCTAATTCTCTCCCCGTCAGAGCAGAGCCCAAAACTGAGGGTGGAAATGATAATGGTGGCTGTGCCACAGGCCAGGGTCCCCAAGTGCCTGCAATAAGCAGAGCCTCTAATTACAAAAGATCAAGGTGTGCTATGTGAAGGGCTGGGGAGATAGCTCAGCACCATAAGTGCCTGCCTGGCAAGTGCAAGGTCAGGAGTTTGATCCCCAGTACAATAAAAAAAAAAAGATTTTTTTAAAGATGTGCTATGTGTATGCACCCATACAGCAAAAATATACTATACAATTTTTGAAAACATAATCAGAGCCATTTGCCAACCTGCCTGGACAGAAAAATAAACCTTTGTCATGTTAAGCTGCTGAGACAGAGGGCTATTTTTGTTACCTGGTGTAGCCTAGTTGATCTTGACTGATGCAACAATAAAATGTAAGAGAATGAAAAACACAAAATCCAGGGTAGTGGTTACAGCTGAGAGGAGGCTGGAGTGTGCAAGAACAGAGCACACAGGTGAGCACAGACACTGTTAAGGTTCTGGGTCTTGCAGAGCTCTGAGTTTGAAGGTGTCCAGCATGCTAGTGTAAGTAAACAGACATACCACGCAACGGCGGTGGCCCTCGTGGCTCACTAATGCATCTATGCCAAAATTGGAGTGTGGTCAATCCCATTCTGTGCGTCTGAAAGCCATAGGAGAAGGAAAAATAAAGAATTGCTCAGAGGGGCAGGGGAGATGGCTCAGTGGAGTAAGCGCTTCACTGGCAAGTGCAAGGGCCAGAGTTCGATCCCTGGTTTCACAAAAAAAAAAAAAAAAGCTTGGATTCCTAGTGAAGAATTTCTCAGAAACCCAGGAAGCAAGGCCAGCAGCCTGTACCTTCACAAGAGAGCGGGCATCTCTCCCCATAGGCACGGGCAAAGGGCACAGAGCAGAAGAAAGGACAAGGGTGAGCTTGCGTATGCTTTGCACTGACTCCCCAAGGCCCAGTGCCTGCAATCCCATTCCCATGTCCCCTCCTCCTGGCCCCTAGGGAGCTTCTCTCTCCAGCCAGCTGGGTAGGGAGTTGGGAGCCAGAATCACAGAGCCTTTGTTCCTAGCTGCTTATCAAACCTGCCACAAAGCCTTATTTCAATGCATTTGCATGAGATGGCTTCCTCCCATCCCGCTCCTAAGTCCCCGACAGCCCAGGGCAGTGTTCTCACAGGCCTGGGGCCAATCCCAGGCCCCCTTTGATGGCTTCTCATCTACCATGGGGGATTCTGCTTCCCTGCACCCTAAGTGTTATGAATCATACACAACTTTCTCTCCCTTGACATTAATTCTAAGATCGCCTAGTTCACAGAGATTCAAGAAGGAGTTTGAAGCGGGAGAGGACGGGCACCGTTAGCACTAGGAAAGCAGCCGCCAGCAGGCTGGAAGGGGTGACTGAGGCAGGGAGGAGGAGGTCTGGGCCGGGCCGGGCCGGGCCGGCCGGGCAGGGCAGCACACTGGAGATCTAAGCAGATGTTGGGGCCACTAGAAGGTGAAGCCACAGATTGTGGCAGGTGAGCCACAGAGACAGAGCTCCCCCTCATAGCCGCTGGGGAAAACAGAAGCCATCCCCACACCCTGATGCCAGGCACCACAGCTCACGGCTGAGCCTGCAGCTGGATGGGGGTGGGCGGATGCCAGGGAGGGAGAGAAATATCAGAGAAGATGCTGCCCACCATGAGGCTGCCAGGGTGGAGGTCAGGCTGGGATGCATGGCTATTTATCTTTGACCTTTAAAACCATCTAGATGGATTAATTAGTACACCAAAAAAGTATACCACAAAAAAGTCACAGTGTTTTCCCCATAGAGGGAGGACAGCCAGATTCACTGAAGGAGCCCGAGCGACCTGCCTTGAAGCTGTATGTGGGTGACTAAGGCGGCTTAGAGGGGTCGCGCCAACAAAAGCCCAGCTCACACCTTCCCACTGCCATTAGTTTCTAGGAAGGAAGAAGCTCCACGTGGCTATAGTCTCCCTTGCTGTGCCTCTGGGAATTCATGGAAGTAGAGATTGCAAGTGCTTCCTGCACACCCTCGCTCCCTCACCCCAGACCTGGGGCTCCTCGGGGCCAACCACTTGCTGCTTAAGGATACATGCTGCTCTCCCAAGAAATGATCCCAACCATCATCTCCATAGAAGATGGGATGGGCTCAGCCTTTGCACGCATGAGCTTCCAGGTGAGGAGCTCAGGACCTCCAAAGCTGTTCACGGAGTCAGAAATGTGGGTGCACGCTTTGTCCTAAACAGAGATCTATACATTTGATTGAAATGGGCCTGGCCCAGGCAATAAAATAGTTAACATTTCATATATCTCCTTAAGATTCTAAGGTGGAGCCGGGCATGGTGGCACATGCCTGTAATCCCAGCATTCGGGAGGCTGAGGCAGGAGGATTGTTGTGAGTTCGAGACCAGCCTGAGCTACAAAGTGAGCTTAAGGCCAGCCTGAACTGCATAGTGAGACCCTGTCTCAAAAAGACAAAAAAAAAAAAAAGATTCTAAGGTGGGTGGTCCCCCAGAGCAGGGGTAGAGACATCTGTACCAGCTCTGAGCAGGAGGAAGACAACACCCTAGGAGTCTGTAGGTCAGCAGAGTGGGGTGGGGTGGGAAGGAGAGGTTCAGAGCAAATACCTAAGTGGCTAGCACTGAACCAGCCCAGAGGCCTCCAGTGACTCGCCTAGACAGAGCCCACCATGGCCTCCCCTCACCCACCCAGGCAGAACCACACCCTGGTGCCAGGCTTAACTGAAGAAGGGAATCCTCAGCTGTCTGCAGGAAGGCCTCCTCCTGCGGTCAGGGGTCTGTGTCCTCATGGTCTTCTCAGGCAGAGTTGTGGTCCTCACAGCTCCGGAGTCCTTGCCCTGCCCTGAGCACCCATGTGCAGCAAACGGGACTTGGGAGAGACCATCAGGCCACCAATCCCTGAGGCGGATTTTCCAGGTTCCAGGAGCCATGGCCTGCAGCCCCAGTGAGCAGGCTATTGTTAGAGGGTGCTCTGCTGCACGGAGCTGTTTCTGAGGTACCAGTGTGGTCAGTCCCACAATGCTCTGGCAGGGAGAGAGCTCTTGCAGGGAGAGATTCTCACACCCAGCACCGCCTGAGCTGCTGCTTGGGCCTCCTTCTCCGTGGTGAGCTCAAGGCAGAGGATCCTACAGGTAGCCCTGCCTATACCTCCCCAAGCCTGACCAGCCAGCATGATTGCAGCACCTGCCACAGCCCAGGTGAGGTAGACCAGTTGCCTAGAGCCACAGCCAAGTACTCCACAAAACATAAGGGATGTTTCCAGAGAAGGCTGGGCCCGATGTGAGTCGCCCTAGGAAAGAGGAATGCTTAAGAAACGCCACATACACACCACCAACAAAGTCAGAAATCCACATGCCTTTGGGCTCAGCAGGAGTGCGGCTGCAGCCAGTAGTTTGAAGATGGGTGCTTTGCATGTAAAAGGCTGGTGCCACTGTCAGGCCTCAGGAGGAAACTCACTGCATTGATGGGTCTCCCTGTTTCAGGAGAGGTTGACAGTGCAGAATATCTATTGTCAAATGTCTCAGGCTTTCATTGCAGCAACCAGATCAGGTTTGAAAAGAATGTTGTATGGTTTAAAGAAAACATATCCAGGACTATACAGCATGCCAGAGGCGAGGGGGAGGCAGGCATTGATGGTTATGGCAGCTGGCCTTCCAGTGCCTACTTTGCCTGAGGCCAGGAAGTACCCCACAGGATCCCCCCATGCCCTCAGGACCCCAGATCCATGATGTAGGGTGGGCCAGGGAGATCTAAAGTAGGTCCTGGGAAACTCACTCCTGGGCTGACCACAGTTTCCTTATTTGTAGCTGAAACTCTCTGGAATTCTCTGGTTAAATAAAGTGCAGCAGAACTCACGATCCGGGTCTTCTCAGAGCCCATGGCATAGAGGTGAGGTTTACGAGTTTCAGGAGGTGGACACCTCCAAGCCATCATGCTTCTCAAAGTTGTTCCGCATGGGACCCAGGTTCAAGGCCCACCCACTCATTCGTGAAAGACACTACTATTCTCTAGAATGTGATTCTGGGAGTGGGGCTCAGCATGCTAAGCTATGTGTGTCACAGGTCTGAACACCCCAGAGAAGAGGCCAGAGAAAAAGTTGGCCTGCCCACACAGGGCAGGAGCAGAGCTTTGTCCAAAGGGCAGCAGCCACTGCAGGGTGCTAGGCTGGAGGGACATGATGGGCAGAGTGTTGGAAAAGACAGTGCAGTGGGCAGAGACCAGCCAGGAGGTTACCACTGTGGTCAGATGAGAGGTAGGAGCCACTGTGAAGGGCAAAGACCTCAGGCATAACTGCGGAGGCTCTGAGGCTGTGGGGCGTGGGGAGCAGGGTGAGGGAGGAGGATACCGAGGTAAAAGACAGACCAGGTGTGGTAACAAAGTAGGGCCCAGCAGGGGCTCTGGCCCTGGGGAGAGGCAGGCATTCAGAGCCTGGGCTAGGGCCCATCCCATGTGTCCTCTGATCCCTGGCCCATCTCTTTCCAGAACCCAGGCTCACACAAACTTCAGCCACCTGGGGTTCCCATAGCAACCAAAGGAGGAAAGAGCCTGGCACCTGGGTAAGCAGGAGGCAAACCGGATCAGGAGTGGGGCCCTTCTGACCTGGTCAGTGCCCTGTGGGCCTCAGGGCCCAGCCCTGCCACCCCTTAGTTGGACATCTAGGACTACACCAAAATAGTACCTGAGAGTGAGGCAGCACCCTCCCACCTCTGCCCTCTGGAGCCCAAACGTCCTGCACAGGAGCCAGGACAGCAAGGCAGTTAGATTCTTGCCCACTCCCAAATGGCTCACATTTCAAGCTAGTAACCATCTTTCCGTATTTGGCACAACTTCTGAGAGGAAAGACAAGCAGAGGGGATTCCCACAACTGTCTCCATGCTGCTTCCACAACTGCAGGGTTAATTTTAGCCCTGACATCAGGCCCCAGAGGGCAGAGCCTGCTCTGATGCCACCCTGGGAATCCACCTGGCAGGAATGGGTAGCTAGCTGTTCCCACCCCACTACTCTGGTCGGAGTAGCTAGCTGCTCTGACAAGCAGAGCAGCTCAGCCCCAGCCCTGCTCCCTGTTCAGCACACTCCAGGGCTCCCACTATTGGCCTGACAGCAGTGGGCCCTGCTGGACAAGCAGCTTCCCAGAGCAGGGCAGCCCATGGGCTCAATGCCCACCAGGTTAGGCTGTTTGAGAGTGGGGTCCCATTGTTCCCACAACTCTACTTGGGATGTTTTCAGGGACCCTGAGCTCAACCACATACTTACCTCCCCACCCAGTAGCACATGTCACATATCACCCCTCCATGGGGTACCCCCTCCACAGTTGGAGGTAAATCCCCCTTCTCTTATGCCTCAGGTGGTAGCACATAGGCTCCCTGCCTCTACACAGGACTCTAAGCACTTGAAGCAAGACAGAAGCTCCTCACCTGTGTACATGAACCCTATATGCAAGCCAGCTTTGCTGGAAGCCCAGCTCAGCCACTGCCTGGGCCTGGGCCATGGTTTCCTGCCACCCTCTATTCTGGGGACAAGTTCACACCCCCGACTTCCAGATCCTCCCTGGGCCAGCATATATAGGACACACATGCCCAGTCCCAGAGACCAAGCACGGCCCTTCACCAGCCTTGGGCCAGGTGGACATACTGTGAGTAGAATCAGTGCCTCTCTGAAAGACAGCCCCAGAGCAGTGCAGGGGAGCACTCCTCTGCAACAGCCAGCATATAACCCCCACCCCACCCCCGAGTTATGGGGAGAAAGGATCTGCCAGGGGCTGGGGAGGTCTATGAGGAGCGAGGAGACATGGGTGAGCACTGCAGGGGAGTCTTCCCACCTCGCTGGGCTGCTGGGTGGCAGGGCTGGCCAGGGAAGGGGAGCCCCATAAGTGCGGTCCCAGACCCAGAATCCTGGCCCAAAGGTGAAGTATGGAGGCTGCAGGATCTGGGTGCCCACGTGCCAGCTCCAGCCCCAGGAGGAAGGCAGGCACTGCCTGGGCCCTGCTTGTTGCCCATGAGAATAGGCGAACCTTCAGTAGCTAGGGGGCAGGGATCAGGGTCACTTGTGCCCTTCCAGCACCCAGACACTGCTGAACCCCTGCTACTCTCCTCTCTGGGCCTCAGTTTCCTTTCCTAGACCCTTTCCAACACAGGACCCAGGGTGGCATTTTTTCACAGTCTGGACCTCCTCCTCCAGTTCTCTCCAGAGCCCAGGGCTGGGCATGAGCCCGGCCTGACACAGACAGGGGATAGTAGAGCAGGCCTGGGAGCAAGCACAAGCTTCGCCCGTCCCAGAGCACCTCCAGAGGAGCTGCTTCTCCAGGAGAAGGCCTGGGAACAGCTGGTGGTCATAAAGCCATCTCAGAACGGCTCCTGACATCCAGCTAAGTGCCCATGCAGGAGCAGGCCAGTAAATTACGCACACCCTCCTGCATCCCTACCCAGCTGGTGCCTGGAATAGATATTTATGCTCCTTTGATCTTCAGAGCAATCGCTCTGTCACTCTGCACTGTGTGACCTCACAAGGGCTTCCTCTTCTCTCTGCTTTCACACCTTGGGGGCCTGCAAGGGCCTGAGTCCCCCAATCCCTCACCAAGCTCCCTTGCCTCTAGGCTTCTGTGACTTGAACAGGAGTGGAGCAAGGAAAGGGCCTGGCCAGTCTTGCCTGAAGCCCTTGGCCCACTCAGGGCCAAGTCAAGACCCCCCACTGCACAGAGAGGTTGAGTAGCCAGGAAGAGTCACACAGCATCCTCTCTCACCTTATTGTCTTTACACCATCCAGTCTGGTTCTCCCACCAGCTTTTCTCTGGATCCTTGGGTGCCTCAGACCTGCCTGGCTCCTGTGCCTCAGTCCTCTCTCACTTCTTCCTCCTTCCTCCCTACCCTGTGTCTTTACTTATTTTTATTTATTTATTTATTTATTTATTTATTTATTGGCAGAACCAGGGATTGAACTCAGGCCCTTGCACTTGCCAAGGAAGTGCTTATTCTACTGAACCATCTCCCTGGACCCCTCCACCCTGTGTCTCTATCTCCCTCCCTTCTCTCCTAAGCATCTCCCTTCTCTCCCCAGAGTCCCTGACCTATGTCCAACTCCATTCTTCCCTACTTTGCCTTTAGGCTGAGATGGGGCACGGGTGAGGAGAGGGGCCTTCCCTGCAGCCCCAAAGGCCATAGCCCCCAGTGGAGGTGGGGCAGGACACAGTATAGATTGGGGCTGCTTCCACCTCAGCTGACCAGCATCCTGGGGCCATGAGGCTCCTCCCAGCCCCTCTGCTCCCAGCTCTACCCCTAGCCTCCCCTTGCTCAGTGCTCTCCCTCTCCCTCCTTCTCCTCTTTCCCTCTCTTCCAGGAATGACAAGAATTAATTAAAAGTGTCCTCAGTCCTACAGCCCTGGGCTCCTCACATCCCCCAGGGAGTTAACCAGCCCTGCCCCTGGGCCTTGTTAGATTCCAGAAAAAGCGGAACACAGCAGCTCTGAATGCGCCCACACATGCATGCAGGTGTGCCCTGGCCAGGTCTATCGTGTATGTGTGTGCATGGGTGTGGCCCGTGCCCTGCTGGAGATGAGTGTACATGGCTATGTGAACACGTGCCTTCATGCATGGGTATCTGTGTCCTGCATGGTAGAGCTCCACGTGCCTGCTCTGTGGCCTTCTGACTGGGACACCTCTGGGTGTCCAGGGAGGAGCAGGAACCTGTGAGCCCACGTACTGTGCCCAGGAATATGTATGCTCTTTGCAGTCTCTAGGTTTACACTCACATCTGTGTGCCTGTACCCATGTGCACGCCTGACAATGCAGTGTGCGGGGCACATGTGTGAGCATGTCTGCATGCCACGTCTCCACACCCTGGCTTCCCTGAAACACCTCCTTCCAGCCCCCCACTGCTGGCCCCTGGCCCAGGCAAGATGGCTGTGGTGTCAGTGGCAGTGTGGCCACAGGGGTCCAAAGGGAGGAGGCAGTGGTGCGGGGAGGGTGCTCACTAATGAGGCGCCTTCCTTCCCAGCTGGGAGCTGGTGCCACTAATGATTTCTGCAGTGAGCAGCTCCCCAGGGGAAGCTGCACGTGTCTGCTCTCCCTCCCAGGGGCCCAGGCTCCACTTCCCCCATCCTGGATGCTGCAGGGGTCTGGGCTCCATGAGAAAGCACAGGCATAGCCAGAGGCCACTGTCTGGTCTCTAATTATCAGATTGCCCCCAGAGCCCGGCTGCCAACACAGCCCTTGCTGTTGGAACTCAGCTTCCACTGGCACTCTGGGCTGCCAGCGCCACCTTGGCAAGCAACGGCCAGCCACTAATCCCAGTGCTATTTGACACTGGGTGATTCTCTGTCCGTTTCTGATTTGATTTCCCTGTCTGTAAAATGATGACAAAAAAAAGAGCCAGTCTCCTCATAAGAAAGCATATTACATCATTGGTAACATGTGACAGTTTTTGGCTAGTAAGTGGGTACTCACTCATGCTAGGCAAACACTTCATCACTGATCTATACCCCGGCCTTTTACTTCGTGATATACTAAGCTGCCCAGTGTGGGCTTGAATTTGCGTCACTCCTGCCTCAGCTTCCTGAGGAGCTGAGATCGCAGGCGTGCGCCACACGGTTGAGTGTGTGTTGTTCTCACTCTGTGTTTATTTTCATGAATCTACTTCATGCACACTTGTCCCTCAACATCATTAGGGACTGGTCCCAGAAGCCCCTGGATGCTCTATTCCCTAATGTAAAATGTCCTAATAGAGCCCAGAAGATAGCTCAGCAGCCTGAGCACCTGCATGGCAAGCACAAGGTCCTGAATTCAATCATCTCCGGCACAAAAAAAAAGGTTTAACATTTGCATCTAACCTATGCACATTTCCCAAAGCACTTCAGGCCCTCTGCAGATTATTTATAACACCAGATACAATGTAAATAGTGTGTGTAAATGTTACGCTGTATCATCCAACATTAAACACTCTGCCCCTGATACAGTGTAAATGCTATTAAGTAGTCCTTGCATTGTATTGTCCAGCAGGAGCCCTTCTTTCGATTGTTTACAATGCCCAATGTAATGCAAATGCTATGTGCATAGTCATTATGGTGTATCTTCCAGGGAGTAATGAGGAGTAAAACGGCCTGTACACATTCAGCCCAGGTGCATGTTGATAAATACGTTCAATCCATTGTTCATTGGATTTCTGGGTGCAGAGCCCACCAAAATCAGAGCTGACTGCACACATTGGCATATGTGTGTGTGCCTGTGTGCATCTAATGTCAGACCCTGATTTCACAAGTGTTGCTTAAGGCATAAATAAAATGCACACTTAAAGTTCAAGAGAAAGCTGGTTTGAAGGGAAATGTTAAACAAGAGTTCACTGAGCATCTGAGTGCAGCCATGTGTCCCATGGTCCCTAAGGCATCTTCCTGCCCGTGGGAGAGGGGGCAGAGGGTCCCAGCCCCCCTAGAATGACAACCACGCTGGCAGGTGCGGTTCCCATCTTGACATCCTCATCATCATAATGGGACAATTGGCTGCGTCAACTGCTGTGGACAGGTAGAGCAAGATCCCCGAAATAGCAGGGGATTCAGTGTCCTCCTGTGTGATCCTGGGGTGAGTCACTGGATACTGCATGGCCCAACTGAAGGCAGAAGTGGCCTGGCTCTGGTAGAGGTAGGACCAGATGTACCTGGGGCTCCCTGGGGAGCTCTGTACCCTGTCTCCTGGCAAAGGGCGAGGAGAGGACCCCAGCCTCTCAAGGAGCTCCTCTGACACCCACCTCTGCCTGGTGCCAGAGAGAGGACAGTCTGTCCTGAAGCCTTCAATGTCTCTGTCCTCCCAGAGCCGGGTGTGAATCACAGGGATTTACAGCCCAGCCTGAAATGGGATTTATGAGTTCGCCTCGAGCCCGGCTGTAGGGAGGGATTGCCTGTCAGCCCCCATTGCCGCTGATTGATGCTGCCATTTCCTGCCAAGAACAACTCCCCTCCACGGAAGGCAGTACAGGGACCCGAGGGTCCTCATCACCTGTGCTGTGCCCGATGCAACCCTGCACCTTCCCAGCCCATGCAACCCCAGACCCCAGCCCCACACCGACAGGAAGAGGACAGTGCCCAAGCTCTGCATTCCCAGCCCTGCGGCTCTCACCCTCCTGCAGGGTCCTTCAGAACTGATCCAGGCTGGAAGTGGTGGCACTCTGGAGGCTGAGACGGGAAGATCACTGCAAGTTCCAGGCTAGCCTGAGCTGCTACATAGTGAGTTAAAGGCCAGCCTGAACTGTATAGTGAGACCCTGCCTCAGAAAAACAAAAAATAAATAAATAAAAACTTATCAGCCCAGGTTCCTCCTGTCCCCTCATCTGCAGGATAAAGGAAGGCCAGAACATGACTTCTAGCTCACAAGTCCTCCAGATCCAGCCCCGCAGTACCCATTGTCATCACAGGGTGGCAGGCAGGCACCAGGTTGGACCCAGTCTTTCTATCACGACACATGGTCTCCCCAGAGCCCTGCACTTGACAGTGAAACCAAACCCAGAGAAAGGAGGACCTGCACAAGGTCACACAATCAGGGGTGACATAGCCCAGGCCCCAACACCCTGTCCCAGCCCCTGTGCCATAGCAGAGGCTGCAGGAAGGGAGACTGAGTCAGCTGATCTGAGGTGGAGCCCCAAGCGCCTGATCTCAGCTGTGTCCTGGACAGTCATCCGCCTCTCCAAACCTCCCACGCCTCGGACAGGACAGTGCTGGACACAAGGCCACTGCTTGGTCCAGGCATGTGTCCCACCCATGACTGCAGGCACACTCACTCTGCATCAGGGCAGGCCTCCTGGTGCCCTGCACACCCAGGTCGGCTCGCCCTCCTTCCCCTCCCCCACATCCCCAGCCCCTTCCCTATGTCCTTATTCATACCCCGTTCCCGCTCCACTCCACTCGCCTCTCCTGCAGATCCCCCACCCGCTGCACAGTGGCTGCAGTGTGCTTACACCCGGCGGCCACAGCTCTTTGTCTCCTTCCTTCCCTGAAGGAAAACACTGCTTCCCATCTCCCAGGAAGAAAGGAGAGCTCTGTGGGAGAGGTACAAATAGAGGTGCCTCCAGCTGTGAGCCTGTACACACATGCGTGCACACTCCCAGACCACGTGCACGCGCGCGCGCACGCGCACACACACATACACACACACTCAGGCACTCCCCCCTCTGGCTTAAGCCTCCAGGGATGGCTAAAGTATTCAGAGTAATTGAAAATGTCGATCTTTATTCTGGAGCATACACAGGGCAGAGACACCAAAGTGGAAGGAGGGGAGAAAAGGAAAGAGGAAGAGGCCAGTGAGAGGAGAGCTGTGAAGGGGGGAGGGGCTGGGACACCAGGGTGGAGAGTGGCGGTTCTCCCACAGTGAGCCAGGAGGTTCCTGGGGACCCCACCACTGTGTCCACCAGGAGCAAGGACCAGGAGGTAGGAGCAGCCCCTGGCCCTGTTGGCCCTGGGTGACCCACAGCTGAGCAACAAAGGAGACCTGACTTGTCTCTGTAGGCAAAGAGGCTCCTCTAGCCCAAGCCTAAAGTCTGGACCCAGCTCCTTTACAAGCACAGTGCATGCATGTGTATGTCTGTGTGTGCATGTGTGTGCACATGTGTGAAGGGTGTGCATTTGTCCACAGCCCCCACCCACCCATGTGCCACAGAGCTTTCTACAGACAGGGTCCCCAATTTGCTCCTGGCCTGGGGCCCCAGCCCCCAGCTCCTGGGAACTTGCAGGACTGGTCTCTGGATTCCAGCAATGCAGAACATCAGACCAGTCACAGTGTCCCAGAGGGCCCTGTGACTGCAGCCTCACCACCAAAGCTGCTTGTGCCCCAGAAAGGAGAGATGAAACCCAGGGACCAGCCATGCGCTGAGCACTACCCTCCAGGGGCTGCTCCGACTTCTCCTCCCACCAAGCGATCCCCCGAACCCTGGAGGCCAATGGTATTGGTTGACTGAAAGACTGGTGGTCAGGTTAGTGTCATCATGTGCCCCTCTGGAGCCTAACAACTTGAAAGCACAGGGTCATGTCCTACTGGCGTCAGCCAAGAGCTTCCAGCAGGGTCAGAGAAGGGGAACAGCCACAGGGTCAGGGATATGCCTGACCCAGGGAAAGGGAAGCTGCTTCACTGAAAGGCCGACCTGAGCCAGAACCCATCTCTCATCCCTCTGTCTCCATTCTGACCCTTCCCTTCCCTTCCCTTCCCTCCCCTCCCCTTCCCTTCCCTTTCCTTCCCTTCCCCTCCCTCCCCTTTTCTCTTCCTTTCCCTTTTCCCTACCCTTCCCTCCCCTTCCCTTCCCTTCCTTTCCCTTCCCTGAAGACCACAACCCTACCTCAAGGGACAGTCCATCCCTGGGCTAAGTGTCCACTCCTACCTGTTGCTGGTAGCAATGGGAAAGCAAGCTTTGTCCCAAATTGTCAAAAATTAGGATTTGTCCCAAACTAAGTATCCATCCCACAATGACCCCTGACTCAGGTCACAGATGAGCAATAACTGTGGTTACTTATTAATCCTTGTCCTGATCACACCTGGAGCCTAGACCCTTACTTAAAGGCTGTTGATTTGTCACATGGCTAGGTCCTGGGCCTCAGTTTCCCCCGTCCCAAGCAAGGACGGGCTGGACTTCCCCTTGGCCTGGGCTGGACTTCCAAGGCAGCCCTGGTGACACAGGTGCCTGAGCTACCACCCCCACCCCCAGCCAGCCAGCCCCACCCCCATCCAGCACTTCCAGCCCAAGCATCGCTAATTTTTGTAGCTGCTGTGATAAATGGCATTGTCAGCAAAATGACATCTCTCTAATCGGCTGCGAGACAGATGGATCCTCCAGTGCCTGCTCCCTCTAGAGCCTGAGCAGCCTTGCTGAGGATGGCGGGACACAGGTTGGACACAGAGGGCCTGGGGGGGGGGGCGGTGATGGCAGGACCACAAGCCAATATAAAGGAAGTCTTTCTTAAAAAAAAAAAAAATTCAAAGCTATCTGCATTTTTCTATCCAAACTCAGGTTTATTTATTCAACACAATCTTCATTTTTAATTAGAACCTGAATATGACTCACCTGTTCCAGATTGAGCCACTCTGTTCCCACACTGGCTCTGAGGTGGCCTTTTCTTTCAGCCTCCTGGGATAGCGGCTGCAGAAGAATGGGCCCTCCCTTGGGGCACTGGGACTGGGGTCTCCCCCTTCCCCCCTCCCTGGTCCATCTCCCCCTTTATGCAACGGAAAGAGCTGGAGGGGGCTGGTTCCAGGGTGACACTGAATCGGGAATTAGGATATCAAGCATAATGACACAAGGACAAACAACAAAATCCAGCCTCAGCGAGCTCGTGATGAGAGCGCCGGGCTGTCCACACAAAGCAGCCAGCACAGAGCAAACTTGGAGATAGGTGGTAGCTCTTCTGCCAGCTGAGCTTCCATAGTTGGGGACTCACAAATGACCTGCCAAGGTAGCCTGTGGCCATCAGACCCTCCTCGCTGCCTGCAAGCCTGCACACAGCCCATGGGGAATGCCCCACCCCCACCTCCGCGCAGGCTCCTCTCTCACCTGGTGGGGCTCTTGGAATGCCCCCTCCAAGCCGCCCTTGCTCTGCCCTGAGGTTAGCACCACCTCCTGCACCCTAGGCTTTGGCCCTCCTGACTCCCTGCCCTGTTCGCTGTCCCTCAGCCTCTGGATCCCTCTGCTGGTTTTCACTGCTATTCCCTTTGCCTTCACCTTTGCCTTTACAGTCTCTGCTTGTCACTACCCCCTGAACAGAGCAATGCTCTCCTGACTACCTGCTCCCCACTTCCTGTTCCTCCCTGGGGCACAGGCCATTGGCAGGGAGCAGAGTCACACAGTCGTAGAAGTGGGGGGACCTGGCCTTTTCCCACCAACCCTTGCTACCCAGAGGCCCAGAGAGCAGCTGGTGCCACAAAGGACAAACGGTCTGATGGGGCTATCAGGAGGACCTCGGATTTCCTCGTGCTACCGGGCCGTGGTCCCTGCGGGTGGGACAGGAACCAATAACAGGACCAAAATGCAGCCACCCAAAACCGCAGCCCTCCCCCAAGCTGTGTCCCCAGGAAGCAGTGAGATGTCTGCAGAAGGCAGGAATGAACACACAAAATATTTATCTAACGCAGGCACCAGCTCTGCTGGAATAGAAAAATAACATCTGTGGGGCGGGAGGGTGAGCCATGGGCTCAGTCTCGGATATCCACCACCAGGGGGCACAGGTGAGCCGAGTGCCTGGTGCCCATGGTGAAGGCGGGCGTGCGGGGCTTGTGCAGAGTGACCTGCTGCACGTCGTGGGAGCCCGGCCCGGGCCTCGGGGTGTGGTCCAGCGGGTAGGCATGACGCCGTGCCATGCTGTATGCCGGGCTTCGGTTCTGGTACACAGACGGTTCTGGCCGGGCGTGTGCGGCCGGCCCAGGACCCGCGGCCATGTTTTCCTGGTAGAACCAGTTCTTGACTGCAGGGGCCAGACTGAAGCAGGGAGCAGCCCGACGGACTGGAATGTTGGGCCCCAGTGAGAGGGGCAGCTGATAACAGTTGGGGGCTGGGTTGGGATCCATCACTCGAACCGGACAGCGGTAGCCGAAGGTGTACTCGGGAGCCCTGCGCTCGTCGGGGGGACGGGTCTTCTCCAGGTTATAGTGGCCTGGGGCTGGTGTGGGGCTCAGGCCTGCAGGGGACAACGGTGGGAAGAGGCTCTGTCCCTGAACCCCAGCTCATGGTCCTGGAGACACCTTGGGAGCAGGGAAGGGAACAATACAAGATCACCAGGATAATGACACACTTGTCATGACATAAAAGCCACCCATGACCTTGTAGCATCAGCCTTGGGCTGTCAGTGTAGTGCCCTCCACCCAGGACAGCCTAGGCAAGGATGCTTAGCATGACAGTGCTACAGCCTGGATGTGAGCCTATGACGGATCGTAGGTGACACATCGCGACACAAAGTGAGGTCACAGTGTGACATCAGCATCTTGATGTGACACTGAGGGAGGTACCATCATCCAAAGATCCACCCCCCACTTTGCCCCTGCTTGGGATTCCAACTTACGCAGGCTGGTGACACGGCTGTCCATGGGCACCTGAGGGCAGCTGGACATTCCAAAGCGGGTTATTTTGGGATCCAAGCAGTAGCAGGGCCCTGGGCTGCATATGTCTGTGATCCCTGCAGAATGGTCACAGAGGGACCATCAGGAGCCTGGCTTCCTCAGAGCAAGACTGCCCCTTCCGGACAAGAGCAAGAGCTCTCTTCAGACTCCTGCACCCACCCTGAGGGTGCTGGGCTCTTAACTTGCTCATCTGTGAAATAGGACTTTTAGCACAGGACTGGTGCTCTGAAGAACTAGCTCAGGGAAGCAGGCAGAATAATAGCTTCAGGGAGCAGTGTGATCAGCCAGCAGGGCAGAGATGGTCAGAGAGCAGCACCGATGGTGACAGCCATGTGGCTACTGTTAGTACTGAAAAAGGCCCAGGCCAGGCCAGGGAGTTCCTTGCCCCTCCCAAGGAGGGGCCCACCAGGCACTCTGACTAAGCCCAGGCTCTCCTGCAGGCTCAGGTCTGCGTAGCCTCTGCCCCTCTGCCCTGGAGCTGCCACCCACACCCAGAGCCGAAGGGCCTCTCACTCTGCCAGCCAGGTGCCAGTGTCCTTTCCTAGCCTCCTGGGGACATCTGCTTTGGGAGCTAAGCACTAGGGAAACCTCCTTCTGTCCCACGCACAGCAGGCCCTGGCTCCCACGTCTGTCCACAGAAGATAACTCCAAGCCTCTCCTGTCCCCCAGCCCCAACAGTCACCCCAGCTCATGAAAGGCTGGGTAACTCACGCTTCTCAGAGTGCCTCTCATGCAGGGTGAATGCTGGTGCCCGGACCAGGGAGCTGTCATGGGCCACATAGCCTGTGCACGATGGCCGCAGGTACCTGGCAGGACCCGGACCTGGAAGACAGCAATGACCTGGTCAGAGGCAGGAAACCCAGACAAAGGGCACCCTGAGAACACCAGGTCTTGGCTGTTCCTGTCACTGCTGCTGAGTGCTTCAAACCTGAATCCTTCGATTCACTGCTGCCTTGTGGGAAAGCATGACCTAGGGGAGCTGCAACCTCCCAGACAGGCAACTCCACACCTCACCGAGGACTATTCATCAAGGCCTACTAACCACCTTTGAAATGGAATATTCCTGTCTGATTCAGGAGAATATTGAGGCTCAGAAATATCAATCTCACTGGGTGTGGTGGCACACACTTGCCATCCTAGCACTCAGGAGATGGAGGGCAAAAGGACCATTGAGTTTGAGGCCAGCCTGGACTACATAGCAAGACCTTACCCCCCAAAATACTGAAAACCCCCAGTAGCTAATACTGCTGGCCTCGGGTTTAGGAAGGGCAGCAAGGTCTTCCCTAAGTTTCTGAGGGCATTGTTTGGGGTTCATAGTGGGGCCCTCACCCCAGCAGGCCAAGCCCAGGACAGACAAAGCAGCTCTCACCTCTGATCAGGGCCATGATCACTGGGGTCTGCTTCACCTCCTGCCTCGAGGGCAGCAGCTCCTCCTTTTCTGGGTGCTGGGCATAGAACACAGTGTTGCCAGCCCCCTTGGGCAGCCTCATGGCTGAAGCTGGGCGCCCCTGCCAGGGATACGTGGGGGCTGGGCAGGAAGATGTCCCCCTCCAACTCCTCCTCAGCGGCAGGAGCTGGTGACGTCACGGCAGAACTTGGACACAGAAGGCTGAGTGTTTATTTCCACAGTTGCCGTGACACCAGGCCGTGGCGTGGAATTCTATGCTTCAAGCCCAGTGTGGAATACTGATTTCCCAAACAGGCTAAATGGTCAGGTCACCCCGGGACCTGGGGTAAGGGACAGGGGAAGGACCAGAATAGAAAAGGGGGTGATGGTGTGTTCCTACCCTTGCCCCTGCCACTTGTCTCCCCAGATTTGGACAAACCTTCCTTTTTGTAAAAGCCTGTTTTTCAGGCTAAGGATGTGGCTCAGAGAGGCACCACTTGCCTAGCATCTAAGGCCCTATGTTCAAATCCC
>PVKA01034229.1:5972-23751 GCA_004027165.1 Ctenomys sociabilis
TGTCATCCATGTGGATGAGTCACGGCCAATGCTTGACCAGAATGCTCTCTGTGAGAGCCTGAGAAAAAGATTTCTCTTCATGTGACTCTCCCCAGGCACACTATAGAACTTCAATCTCTTTCCTCTGTGGCTCCACAATCTCCTTGCTCAGAAAATTTGGAGCTCACCTGAGTCCCATGATATTGCAGTACAGGTTCTCTTATGCCCTGAGTCTTCACTGACCTTGAAAGGCTAGGGCCAAAATGTTGGCGGGCCGTGTGGCTCTTCTATTTCTCCAACTCTGACTTGTGATCTTAGGTTGTTAACCATCCAGAAGAAAAGCTGATTAGTATCGTGCAGCTTATGCTGTTCACTTTGCCTTATCTGACTCAATTGATTTTACTTGTTGTACATTTCCTTTTGTATTTCTGCTTGTAGATTTTCATTTGAACGAACTTTATGTTTTTATTAAAAGTATTATCTAATTTTTAAAATAAACCACAGATGAAATTATTATCAGTCCAACTATTTAATTATGTGGGCAGTGTTTTTTTTTTTTCATCTTGTGGATTCTTAAGTTCCTTGGAAAGTAACAGACCTCAATCATTTCTGCATTTTCAAGAACATGCTGTAATATGATGAACTTTTATTAAACATATTTAGAATTAATTTTGACAGCCTTACGGCCACTCCGGGGTCTTTTTCTCATTTGTACTATACTCAAAGTGCTTTCCACAAATTGTGCTATTAGCTTTGTGAGACAGAGTTCTCCGTTCCCTCCTCCATCGTTTCGCAGACAGCCTGCCACCTGCTCCCGAGCAGTTGCAAGCCCGTGAGGGAAATCCTTAGCTTTTGTCCCAGCACGTGAAGGACCCGGGAGCACGGCACTTAGAGTTTTTACTGGAGGCTGTCTCCCCACGCGCAGGTGGATAAGAAGTGCTTTCTGCGCATGTAATTGGTGGCACATCCAGGCAAGAAAGCTTTACTTCAGTTTCGCCATTACTACTTTTTACTGTGAATATCAGAATCTTAACTTAGTAGTTAAATCTACAAACTGAATAAATTAGGAGAATGAAGGATAGTTACAGTAAATAAGTCCTAATATCATAAAAGGATTGCGTTGTCAGTGGTAACCAAAGAGCACAGACTTTGTGAAAATAAGGAAGATAAGCAAAAGATACAGAACCTGGCAACCGAAGAAAAAAACACATTTCCTGGAACTGTAGATGAGAGGAGAAAAGCATCTGATTGCAATTTTCAAGAATCGATTCTCCTCATTTATTAAAAAAGTTATAGGCTTTCTTCCTACATCATACTGTCAAATACCACTGCTATGTGGATTAATATGGTTTAAAGTATCCACCAGCTTGACAACTGCTGTAGATTTACCAGCTTTGACCTTATGTGTGTGCCAGCCATAGGTTGAGAATATTACTAGCCAAAGAAAATGAGTCAGGCTGCACAGAGCAATTTGTAAAGGTGTAAATCTCTGTGGTCTCTTTCTTCTTTGCTGTCTCCATCAATAACTTACTGTTTCAAATACAGGGAAAAACTTCTGTATCTCGGTGTTCTGCTTGGAGAGATTCCAATACAGGACTTGCAAAGTCCAAATCTATTGACTTGAGCCTTCTACAGCTTAGCATATTAAAGCTTCACTTTTCATACCTTGTTTCTACACTTTTATGCTGGCTGGTTAAGACCAAGATAAAGCAAGACCTATATAGCAAGAAATGTAACTTTTGTATCTGACAATGTCAGTCAAGTCCCCTCAGGACTTATCCCAAAACCGTGCATTGCACTTTGTAGATCCTTGCATGGCATTGGTAGGTGTGCTCCACACATCTTGTTCCCTCTTTCCTCCTCTTCTTACCTCCTCCCTCTGCTCTCTCTGATCTGCTTCTGCTCTGAGAAAGATCTATTTGCTCAGTCCTATTACTTACCTAATGCTACACTCTCTGCTTATCTTAGTTATACCGGTTTGCAAATCTGATATATTTCACTTAAGATTATGGTCTCAATACACATCCATTTTCCTGCAAATGACTCAAGTTTACTTTTCTCTGCAGCAGAGCTGTCGTCCACCGTGTACAAATGCTACACTTTGCTTATGTGTTTACCTGTTGATGGACATGTCAACTGCTTCAGAGACTCAGCTCTTACGAACCTTGGTGCTATAAACATGGGTGCCTGGAACACTGCTATGTGACGTCTTTAATTCTTTTCATAAGGTATCGGCATGGGAATTGCTGAGTCAAATGAAGTTTCTTGAGCAATCTGGAATGGTGAACTTGTATCAAAGTGAAAGCCCTCCTATTTGCATCTCCATTCAGTCAGCACAATTATTACTTATTCCAGCAATACTTTCTAGATAGTGAGCTTAATAATTAAGTTTAAATTGTTACCTCTAAAGCAGTAGGTTGTTTTTTAAAGACTCCATAATATTGTTTAGAAATGAATCAGTAATGTGAGTGGTTTATTAATTCTGAATATTTTAGCATTTCTGTTTTTCTATGATGAAAAACCTTCTTACTTGGACAGTAAAGATAAATTTTAGAAAACTTTAATGTTCTTACACAGTTGGCTGTTACAATAGACACCCAGCAAAGAAAAATCTTAGCCCATGCCTTCAGCCCACATGAGAAAATAATCTTGAAAGAAAAGTCATTAGAAAGAACCAACTCACTCATCAATGTTTATATTTTTGCTTTATTTCAGCAGTCATGTACAACCTTGAATGACCTTGATTTGCGTCCCTAAGAAGACTGGATGCATGCATATCTAATCTTGATAGATAAATGGATGCAGCTAGAGACCATTCTCAAATCTGAAATAAATCAGGCTATTGTCTCCCTATTGTAAGAAACTGAAAAGAGCTAAGAACCAAAAGGTGTAATAGGTATTGTGTAAGGGAAAGCAACTGGTCAAAGGGAAGGAACAACTGGGATGAGGGACAGGAGAAAAGAAAGAAGGATGGAAAATATGCACGGACAGACACAGGACAGCTTGGAAATCGTGCTGCTGATTTCTACGGGCCTATTGAAAAGAACAGCTATTGCTTCATTTTTTTTCCTCTTTTTAGTTTTTTGACCAATTTCATATGCCTCGGTGTGGTAATCTGAACAACTAATTTGTAAACAACAATATGCAATACAGCAGCCATTTTTGAATTCTTATGTGGTTTAGTGAAATTCTGTTTCATTTTTTAATGCTTTTCTGTTTTGTTTTGAACCTTTTATTACTTTTGGTTGTCTTCGAAAAATTAAAATAAAAATTAAAGGAAGAGTATGGATAATGAAGCCATGCTAATGAACTCTTAGTTCAACAGTAAATGTTTAATTACCAGAAAGTCAAAATGGACTCAGGTTATGCCAAATCACTCACTCTTTCTCAAAAACAAAAGTTAGAAGGTGGAAGCACTAGAGACATTTGTGATTTCATTTTCACCCTTAGGAAACAAAACAGCATGCTTCATAGCAAAGCAGGGAGACAGATTGCTAATTTTATAATCATGAGCCCCAAGATTAAGCAACAGTCATTCTCTTCGGTTGCATAATTGCTAATTCAAAACCACCCAGAAAGGAAAACTTCCTCACATTAAGGTAATGGTCCTCAGATGGCTGAGCGGAGCATCTTCCTAGATTTGTGAATTCTGATATATAGCGCTGAAAAATAAAGATGCAGATTGAGCATTAATAGCAGGGAAAAATCACTTCCAATTGTTTCAGCACAACATTAATACCAGTTTTGAAGAAATGCTTAACTGTTTCAACTTCTAACCCAAAACACTTCTCCATATCATAGAATTCATGCTATTTATTCTGCACATTAATGACCCTGAAAATTCTCTAAGTGTCAAGCCCCACCTCTCTTGGCACTTTGCCACATGCAAAGGGATTTAATCCCACAGATCTGTTTTCTACCTTTTAATTTGTTGGTTCTCTTCTCAGATTTAAAAGTAAACTGAACTGCTGATTTCTGCTGGTCTATAGGAAAGCATAGTTAATGCTTTTGTTTTCTTTCTCCATTTTAATTTGTTATGGCTTTTTCAGCCAATTCTGCATGCTTATATCTGGTGATCTGAATAGCTTATTTGAACACAACAGTATGCAGTATAATAACCATTGTTGAATTCCCATTATCTTGTTTAATGAAATTCTGTAACATTTCTATTCTTTTTATTCTCTTTAAAAAATAAATAATAGTAAAAAAATTAAAAAGAAAAGTAAAGTCTGGGTATATAGCACCTCTCTGGCAATAGAAAGGTCCTGAGTTTGATACCTGGTACAAAAAAATAAGGCAAAATTAGCACAGTATGGTGACATGCACCTGCAATCCCAGCACTCAGGAGGCTGAGGCAAGAGGATCATTGTGAGTTCAAGACTAGCCTGGCTACAAAGTGAACTCAAGGACGTAGGGAGCACCTGTCTCAAAAAGACAGAAAGAAAAAGGGAGGGGGAGAAAGAGAGAGAGAGAGAGAGAGACAGAGGAGCAGGCAAAACTTGAAAGTTGACACCCAAAATGAGACAGAATAATTTCTTAAAAGAAAAGAAAAAGGTTGATTAAACAGAAATTTGTAATGAGTCAACTAGAAATACGCTTTGCACCTATGAACAGAACTCAGCTACAGGTCTCCAAAGCTGACCTGGCACTCACAGTGGCCAGATGACGGGTCAGGACACCGGGGCCTTCTGACAGTGACCAAGCACAGAAGGCGAGGTCTCGAGCTCCGTCATTCTAGGTGCAGGCCCTACTTGGTTGCTGCAATTTAGATCTAAAATGGCCCCAACTCACGCTCAAGTACTCAGAGGTGAGGCTTTTGGAAGACGGCCAGCTCATGGGGCAGATTATACAGAGGGGTCACTGCTGAGCAAGCCTAGGAGGCAGTGCCAGTCCAGGAGGCAGAGCCAGTTCAGGAGGCAGAGCCCGGGAAGCCCACTGAGGCGAAACCTGCAGGTGCGTTCTGCTCTGGCTTTCCCTCTCTCTGTTTCCTTCTGCTGCGGGGAGAACAGCCTCCCTCCGCCCTGCCCTTCTGCCCCACTGCTTCTGCTTGCGAGTCCCAAACCACAGACTGAAACCTCTGAAGACTCTGAACCAAAGCAAACCTGGCTTCTTCAGGGCTCTCGCGTATGTAGTCTCAGTGACAGGGAAGCTGAAGCGAGTAGATTAGTGATGTATTTCATTCCATGTACAGCAATCAAGTTTTGAATTGGAAATACCAGTACGAACTTAATGTTCTTTTTTTTCAATTTTTAAGTGTAATTTCTTTAAACACTCCCCCTGAGAAGACTTAAAAATCATGGTTGTTTCTGTAGTAATGAGCACCCCTAGAGCCTTAATTATAGTAACAAATATATAGGAGTCTGAATCGCATAATCATTATAGAAAGTAATAATGATTTAAAATTTGTGCTGCTGCAACAACAGGATTGAGGAGCCAACTTGAAGAGCCTTCCTCCGGCTAAATGGGCTAGTGGATTACTTAAACCATAAGAATAACAAGTGTTATGGATTGAAATATGCCACATATATTTCATAATCTCCTTAAAAAATTGCCAGGAAAGACACCTAATCTGGCTGAAAAGTGGTTATAATGGAGGACATGAGCATTTCACCCTTTTCTGTTTAAATACAAAATTTAAGAGGAAGTTTCTCTTTCTAGCAACAAAAAACCTGTTAAAAAATAAAAACAAGAAAAATAGTAAAGTTAAAATATACATTACAGTATTTACAAACCTACACTAAGAATTAATATATAGAATGATTATTAATATTTTCAATATAAAGTGAAGGATGAAAAGACATTAACTATCTTTGGTACAAGTGTACAATGCCACTCCTAATACTGGCTAAGTGAAGTGCAGGCCCCTAATCTGAATCTGACCAAACACCGAGATCTACCACTTTTGGTAGGAAAAGTAGAGATCAGAGGACTGAATAAGAAGGTGTCACAGGAATGCAAACAAATGCAGAGATGAGGTTTTCAATTATTATAAGAAATTATTAATTTCTAGGTGATTAATGGTACTATAGTTGCGCTTTCACAAGAGTCTTTTATCTTTCAAAAATATCTAGTGAGGGCTGGGGAGGTAGCTCAGTAGTCTAAGCACCTGCCTGCCAAGCACAAGGTCCCAAGTTCCAACCCTGGTACCAAATGCTCTGGCAGCCCAGGTGCATTGTGCAGACCCTAAAACCAGGCATGATGGCACAAAACTGTAATCCCAGTACTGGGGAGCCTGAGACAGTAGAATTGCTGTGAGTCTGAGACCCTGTAGTGAGACCCTGTACTGTACATAAGTAAAAGATTTAAAAAATTTAAAGTATCTAGTGAAATAGTCAATGATAAAGACTAATCATAAAGACTGCTAAAACTGAAATCTCCTTTCAAGCGATTCAATAATCTGAATGAGCACAAAACTGTACCACATTGGCCCATGCAATGACAGCTGCCAAAGATGTGGGATGTGTACAAGCTGAATTTATTATGCTTCCCTGCGTGTACTTGTGTTTGCTTGAATTTTGTACAATATAATGTTTGCACAGTAAAGTTATACTAGATACAAAGTGTTGTCAGATATTCCACCACCCACCTTCCCAACAATAAATATATGAGGAGAAACACCCAAAGAATATCCAATTATAATTTAAATGAATCAACCTTAATTTAAGAAAGACAAAGAGACTTACTTGACCCAAGCGTTCAGTTCACTAATTTAAACTCTCCTCAGGGGACTGGGGAGATAGCTCAGTAGAATAAGTACTTGCCTGGAAAGTGCAAGGTCCTGAGTTCAATCCCTGGTACCAGAAATAAATAAATAAATATGCTTATCTCAGTCTTGAGTACTTTCAGCACTTTAAATAAGAATTGAAAAAAATTTGTCCAAAATATCTTCAATTAATATATATTTGGGAAGTGTAAATAACTATTCTTGGATGTACTTGTTGCTTGTAGAAGCTTTAAGTGCCTTTAAAGATGAACAGTTCGAGAGATCTAAGAAATATCTCATATTTACATAATGAATAAATGTCAGGATAGCAATTGTCAATTTAAAAATAATGCTTCTAAGCATAAATTTTGTCTGACATTTAAAGCTTAAGTGTCTACATTTTTGTCTTTTGGGGAATATCTGGGCTCAAACTCAGGACCTTGCACTTGCCAGGCAGGCACTTAGGCCACTGAGCCATTTTCCCAGCCCTCCAAAAAAAGTGTTTAGTGAGGCAGAAAATAGTAGTGTGAGAAGCATTAAAGCTACAGGATGACATGAGTGGTTCTGGCTTCAGAAAGCTGTGCCTGCTTGGTCCTCACAGGCTTGTAGGGAAACACTGTGCAGACAGTACAGGAGCTTGATAAATTCAGGAGAGCTCTGTAATAGCTGAGAAAAGGTTCTGCCGGCAGTAATATTTATATGACAAGAGCTGCTAAGACCTTGACATGAAATCAGCAGATGACCACTAAGATAAATGCAATCGGATGCACACAGAGTAGGTGAGGCTTTCTCTCAGCCCATTTGAAGCTGAAATAATTGCTAATAATCTTTGAAAGATGCTCAGGTCAGAAATTTGGGAAATAATGGGAATACAGACAATTCTCAAATCAGTTAAATAGTTTTATATTCAAAGGCATTCATACTTTCAGGATTGATTTGGGTTATAAATGCCAAAATGTACTGGCCTATAAATAAAGGTAGATATATAACATTTTACAAGTTCCTGAATACAGGATATATATTCATACAGTGGAATATGTTATGGCCCTTTAAATCATTTTTCATTTCCTTTGAAAACTGTAGACACAATGGTAGTGTCCAGAATAAGCATGAATACAATTTTAAATTTATAGGACAGGCTTTACCAGCCATTACAAGACAAATATTCTGCAAAGTTCTATAAATTTTAAGCTTACTTCCTAGATACTAGATTCTAATTTAAGATCACTGGTAGAGAGAATAAAAAATTAGTCATACCCTAGAGCTGAATTACTTTTGCTAAAATCCTTAAAATGAATAATATCTGGCTCAGATTATGTTCTTATAATTTATTTGCTTGATTATTACATTAAGAAGTCTATTACAGAATCAAAGTATTTTACACATAAAATTTATCACGTACATTTTAGAAAGACACATGCAACTTTAGACAATGAGTTTAGTGAAGAACACATAAAAAGTTACACAAAGCAAATTTTATCATGTAAGATTTAAAATCTTACATATTAATTTAGTAATATTAATAAACTTAAACATATGGAAATAAATTGAAGAAATAATACACAATCTGATAATACTTAGAAACCAGACTCTAACAATTATGTCTTGAACTATAATAAATGTTCATTCAAGAAATATTTGAAAGTATAAAAATGATTAGATTTTTATATACTTCATTGTTTAATGCATATATGTCACACAGTATATTTTATAAAATTGTACAAGACCGCTCACCTTTCTACAAAATGTGTTAACAAACGTAGAGTCTGCATTTGTCTAGACCACATTTCTAAGGATACCTGCATTAGAAACAGCCTTGGGCTGGGAGAATCAGTCTCCCTTCGGGCAGAGAGCGGTTTGCTTACAGCATGGAGGCACTCCTATTAGAAGAGGCTAGACACACATGGTGCCTGATACAAAAATAATTCCAGTTACCCAAATAAGGTATTTTTTGTGTGTATCATGAAATCCACTGCCCGCACAAATGTCATCTTGCTTCCTTCATGTTGCCTAACAGGCATCATAGCTTGGGAAATCAACACAAATGCACACACACACACACACACACACACACACACACACACATGCCCGTGCACGCATAACTAATATTCTGACTAGTATTATTGTTGCAAGTAATAAATGATCCTTTGTATTTTATCTAGAAGTCTTGTGCCTTCACCAGTAACCAAAAGATGTGGCAGACTAATTTGTGGACTTGGGATACATAAAAGCTGCAGGTATGAGCATTCTTTTGTACATGTATCTCTGACATTTCTATAATCCTTGGAAGTGTGCTCACCACTACTCCTGCAAACACCATGCAGCGCTGCAGCAGCTCTGTAAGTGCCTCCTCGTGCCTTCTTGATGCTGGTCATTTCCTCTGTAAGAATGGCTTAAAAAGCAATTGCCTTTGCAGGAGCAAACTGCCAGCTTACTTACCGCTAGTTCATGGGTTTATTGGTGATCTAATCAGATGTACTTAAGTACAGGACAGAAAATAAGTTGTAACATAAATATGACCTCCTAAAGCTGCCACCACAAGCAGGAACTCTAGGAAAGTGAGATTCTACCTGAAAAGTACCTTGCTGCGTCTACCACCAACACTGCCAATTCTAAATTTCACTGCTTGAATGCTATTAGTGGTGGTCACTGTATGTTAAGTTTTTATGCTTCAATTTCTTTGCAAAAAAGGAAGTACAATAATTCCAGTAACATTACAACTGTTCGCTTAAAACTCATGGGCAAATCCAGCTCAGTTCTTTAGAAGAAAGCTATAATTTCAAATTATTATTTGATTTCAATGCTTCTCCTCAGGATTATTTTGTCTTTTTCTAAAGAAAATGAAATTTGTTTCCAAGAAGAAACATCCTTCTTGTTCATGGTTTCATGACAGGGACGCCGCATCCCTCTAAATTACACTTTGTCTCACCCCCAACAATGTGCTGATGCGATCTTTTCCTTCAGTTCTATTGACACATGTCCACAGTGCACGCATTCATGTTCTTCGTGTTGGTGATGTCCGTGCGACACAGCTTATTGCCTTTTCATCCCATTTCCTCCCTTTCCATTCATCTCTTGACTCCCTTCACCTTTCAAGAAAAATCTGCCTCCAGCCTTTTATCATCAGCCTTTCATTTTGCTCTTGACTTATACCTTAGTTTCCCATGTGGGAGGAGCCACACGGTCCTTAAGCTGACGCTTACATGCCCCGCAAGTCCCCAGGTGTGTCCTATAGCTACAGCGGCTCATGTTCCCTTCTGTGTGGCACTGTGTAAGTCAGTGTCTCAGAGTCTTCCAGTCGAGAGGAATTTTGCAATTTACCAAACTTCTACTTAGATCTCCCTCCTCTGACATTTAAGTTTCAAGAAAAAATTCTTATAGTGGTTTTACTAATTTGAGTTTAGTGAATGTAAAGAAATTAATGCCCAAAAATGTAATTTTGTTATAAATTTTCTTTCTTGAGTGCTTTACAAAATACCTGATACAAAAATGAATCTTGATGTAGTGTTCTGTTCTCTTTTTCCACTTTGGGACAGTACTATGTAGACAGAAGAATAGTAAAATTAAGAAAATCTGAGTCAAAACTGATAAATTACAGGTGATTCCAAATATCACCTATAGACAGACTTCAAAATGAAGTGAATCTTCAATGTAAAAACCTCCCAGTGACTCATACACTGCTTTATGCAGATAATTCTGTTTCTAGCAAAAATACTTGCTAACCCAGGTTTTCATTTAAAGAATTTCATTTACATCATGACTTGAATTATTGTACTTTAACCCAAATTCATAGGATATATTCTTCATCAAACTAGTTTTACAGAATTCCACGTTGTTCTGTTTTCATCTCTTTACAAAAAATTATTTATTACTCATCTTCTTTTCCTCATTATTGTGTTAAAAATCTAGTACTGTTGCTGCTGTAAGAAAACAAACTGAATTGAATGGACCCTTAAGATATGTGACTGCCTGGGGGGCCTGCCCCACTCCGCTCAGCCTCTGAACAGCTTTGTTCTTGTATGTTCTCATCTAATTCTGCACTGCTGTATATAATTAGGGCTATGAAGCACATTCAAGTTGCACTTTTGCCATATTGACATGTCTGGAGCCAGAATGGTGCTCCAGTCAGCAGCGTCTTAGGCTGAGAAGTAGCTTTCTCCTTTGCGCTTGGGTTGCCCTCAGCAGCCGCTTCTGCCCCCCCCCCCCTGTCGTCTCTCATCTGGACGCCACAGACACCACACATCATCTCCCCAGAAGCTGCTCGTGTTGCAGCTGAAAACGTGCACCCTGAGATGGAGCCTTGCCTTATGCATCCCCTATAGCTGCTCTCGGATGTGTCATTTCTACTCTGATAGGTTCTTTATTTTAAAAAATTAAACATTTATTCTGCACTTTTAAACATACAAAAAAATTGAAAAAGCAGTGTGTCGAGCACCCGACATACACAGCAGTTACACTGCTTAAGATCTTCCAGCTGTGCTTCAAGCACACATACTTCGCTAACCCTGTCAAAGAATTTAACATTTCACCCCTGAGTGCTCTAGGACACCAAATAAGATAATCTTCTATAAATGACAACAATTCTACCACAGCTCATAAAGTGAGGAATGGTGATGTAACCCTGAACTCCAGTCTATATTCAGATTGTGTACAGATTCCCTCAGTCCCTGCCCCAAAGTTTTCACAGATGGTGGAGTCCAATCAACGCCCCACACTGGAAGCTGGGGTGCTTGGGCGCAGGTGTGTAGGTTAGCGACAGAATGCGTCGTGCTTAGGCACTTCGAGGCCCTGGGCTGACCTTCAGTTGAGTTGTGAGCCCCTCCCTTCTTTTTGATTTTGTCTGAAACCCACAGAGTGGCCAGTGGGACAGCCACTCAAGCACCGTGACACCCGCCTGCTGCCTAGAGCGTCTGCATCGTCAGAGGAGAGTGGGCAGATGAGAGGCGGCAGGGGGACAGTTGGTGTGGTCCAGCCGGAGACCGAGGCAGCCAGCAGCAGCCAGCACGACACGAAGTGCGGTGGCGGTGGGGTGGGCCACTGAACTTACTCCTGGCTTTCCAGGTCCCGATCCCGAGCCAGGAGCAGAGGGTGGCGGAGGGAAAAAGGAGCTCCGCGGTGTGGCTTTCGACCTGACAGGGCCGGGCTTACTTCTTGGAGACTTGGAAGAGTTCTCACTTTGATCCATTGAAACTTGACTTTCATTTTCATTCTCCTGAGCACTCTGTTCGTGTTGTAGCTGAAGCCGAGGTCTGGGAAAGCGGATCTGACAGACTCTGCTCCTCTGTTTCCGTAGCCAGTGTGGACACAGTGCAGGTTTCTCTCTTCAGGTGCATAGAAGCGGTGGAGGCTGCGTAAACGCAGCCGTTTTCTGACCAAGCAGCCAAGCGCTTGGCACCCGCTTTCCACCGCCTTGAGGGAGCTGTAGTGTTTTTATTCTGGCTTTTACTCTTCTTAACAGGTTTTCTTCTGGGCGTCTTTTGGTCAGCCTGAAGCTTCACTTTGTGGCTTACAATGTCACCATTCTTCATGGCGTGCTTAAAGGAAGCAACAGCTTCATTGTATGCCTTTGTCAGTGTTGTGTCACCCCAAATGTAAGAATCATCACTTTGGCCTGGACAGCTCCGAAACAGTGCGGAGTTTTCCTGCTCTGGGATGCAGCCACCAGAGCTGCTGCGGCCCATGGCTGTGGCGAGCCTCGCACAAGCCTGGCAACACAGAGCTCTGACCCTGATAAGTTCCTAATTAGGAATTTTTACCAAAAATAGCCCGAGGACACAGCCAAATGAAGTTCTCATTTGGGGGAAATGAAGTTCTCGGGGGAAAGAGACACTGGCAGTCTGACGTCTGCACTGGCACCAGGACGGGTCACTGTGATGGTGATGATGACGGTGGCGATGCGAAGCTGTGTGGTGAGCTGGCTTCCCTGGCTGCACTTTAGAAAGTATGCAGTGAAGAGTGTTAATTAAAATCCCATGCCTGGGAGATGACTCAGTGGAATAAGCACTTCCCTGGCAGGCGTAAGGGCCTGAGTTCAATCCCCGGTTCCTCCAATAAATAAATAAATAAATAAAATCTCAGAACTTCACATTAAAGACATATATGGAAAGGAAGAGAAACCCCAAAGTCTTTACAGAACCATTTTCCTGGCAGTGACACCAAATCACTTTTGAGTCAGTATCATGTTTAAGTATGGATAAAAAGACTTACAAATGGTGGCACCGATCTAATTTGCAAGATGTCCTATGCTAAAGAAAGAAGCACCTGTACTAATTATACAGCTCCTCTCCCTCTTCCTCCTCCATCTTGAATAAAAGCCACACATTAATTTGACGTGAAGAATCTGTCTCTAAATACCACACAAACTCTCCTCAGCAGCATTCTGTCCTATCCCTTGCTGCTAACCTCATAAATAGAATGAAAGCATGTAATACTTCAGATGGACATATAAAGTATTTGCTTCTTGAAGACAAAGTGGGTAGACTAAAGTGGGAAGATGTAGGAGACACTGCCTGGTCCTCATCTCGGTCCAAGAATCCAATATTTGTAATCCCAAAGTTACGTTATTGGAATCCCATCAAGCTGATTTTAATCTACCACTTTCCATGCAACCCATGGCGAAAATAAGGACACTAAATTGTATTTTTAATCATCGGGGAGTCGAGGGGCTCTAAGCCATGACATGGCTTTTGGGAACCAAGAGAGCAACCCAGGGCCTCACCCAGTTTTTATTCAGTGGGGGAGTGGCTTGAGGAAGATTGACTGAGAATTGTGGGAAGTAGGTGACTACTGTGAGCTGAGTTAAGTAGGTGGCCTACATTTACCTCTGCCATATGCAGGGAGGATATGCAGAGAGAGTAATCTGCATTATATAGTATTTAATGCTTTGGGAAGTCTAGGGCTTCAGCTTTGATGTAGTCTTTCAAGCCCCAGGAAGTCATAGTCTCTATCTCGAGGCTCTATCCCAGCTGGCAGCGTGGAGCCTTAGCTCTACCATCCTGTCTCCACCCGGCTCACATTAAGGAGCAGCAGGCTCACCAGGGAAACACACATGCCACCTTCAAAGACTATCACCAGCACCTCAGCTAGACCAATACACATTGCTTAAGGCCAACTGAAGGATAAACAGAAGTTCTAGCCAGCTCTGTACATAACAATATGAGGAAATAGGATCAGACTCAGTCAAAATGGAGACAGTCACTCTTCTTTCAAGGAGAGCTGCTCAGGTGGTCCCCCACAGGAAGATCTTGCCAATTTGAAAATCTAAGAGCCTATAAGTGTATGGCAGTGTATTTCTAAAGTATTAAAGTAAGAAGGAGAAAATATAGATGTGATTGAAAAACATGGCTTGTGCTATGGCTTGTACCTAAGATATCTAAGAAGTCCTCCCAAAGCATGTTAGACTCACAGGTGCCGTTTGTGACTGATCTTGGGAGGAATGATATTCAACAGTTAATTAGTCCCCTCATAATGGATGGTTTATAGCTAGATAAGATTTGGAGAGATAAATATACACAATACAATAGATATACAGCTACTTTTTCCTAATTCAATGAGAAGAAAGATTTGTACTAATAGTGTTTGGACAGGATATCATGTCTGCATCTTGTACTATGAACAACTAGTACAAAGACAACCATAGGCAATGTATTATTTATTATGAATGTCCTACAACCTGTTTTGAAGTTGTCTCATTGCTCTTTGTTTCTCACTAAAATTATTTTTAAAAATTAAAAAAGAAAAGATTTGGAGAGGTGAAGCCTGGTCAGAGGGAGTGGGTTGTGGGAGTGTGACATGGAATGCCTCTCTCCCTCCTCCCTCCCTGTTCTGTATGTCGCTCTCTGCTGTTTCTCTCCCCTTCCGGCCTGCTATGTGAGGAACAGTTCTCCTCTGCTATTCCGGCCTGCCTTGGAGCTTACCAATTATTGGCTAAAAATCTACAATCTATGGCAAAATAAGCCTTTCTTGTTCTAAGTTATGGATGCCTTATATTATGTCTCAATAGGAAAAAAGAAATGAAGACAGCATTGGGTACATTTTTAATATGTTATTATAGTAAAAGAAATGTTATCAGTAGTCTACCTAGATCTACCCCCCCCCCCCAGCACACTTATCCTATCATTCTTACTGCTTTCAGAAGACTTCTTTCTGGAAGTCTGCTTATAAGTTTCTTCATCATAAGTCTCTTCCTTTATGCTGTTTTGGCTGCTTGCATGCCTGGACTCAAGCCAAATCATTTCCCTCTCAGAGTCATATTCACTTTGGGAAGAGCCTGGCTTGCACTGTGCAAGGCTAATGAACATGGTCATAAAAAGAAGACCAGGCCAGGGAGATAGCTCAGTGGAAAAAGTGATTCCCTGGCAAGCACAAGGGCCTGAGTTCAATCCCCTGTTGTGCCAAAAGAAAAAAAGAACATGGTCATGGAGGATGCACCACAACTTCTGGGAGGTTGCTGTTCCACAGTCTCATAAAGATACTGATGAAAGAGAACATCAGAACTGCATCAGAAGGTGGCAAGAATGACAGGATAAGTGAAGAGGGTGGCCAATGGCAATATGAGTTTAAATATAATAAATTATTTTAAAAGGGTTAATAGTCACCATATTTTCATCACCTCTTGTACAAAACTAAAACAACTTCAAGAATACATTGTCTTAGGATTCAGGGTTTCATGTGTTGATTTGTTGAAGTGTGTTGGGATAGAGTCAACAATCTGATAAGCTGGTTAAAAGTTGTGCAAACAGTGCCTGTTGTCATTTATGATGCCAGAACTACTGCTGCACCAGAGGAGAAGAGTCCTACAGCTCAGGGAGGTGAGAGAGAACCATTCCATGCCCCTAATCATCCATCTCCTAACCACTTGTACTTGGAAGGTCCATAGGACCCTAACCTCACTAAGGCACTACATGATGTGTTGCAAGGAGATCTCTAACATCCTCAGGAAATGCTGTAGGCTACAGAACCAGGTGTTGATGGTGAGCTGCACAGTGAAAATTATTTTCCTGAGTTTGGTGAGAGACAGAAGGTAGCACCCCAATGTGCCAATGACAACAGTTACCTCTCACAGTAGGAGGGTTGAGCTAAGCCACAGGGAAAGCAGTAATCAAAGTGGATTTCACAGTGGAGTTCCAGAACTTTGGTTCTTGGTCTGGCAATGTAAGAATACAGCAGATGGTTGGGTGACCAAAGAAACTATCTGACAAACACTTAGTGGAAACATTCAAGATTTAGTTGACAATTTAAGTTCAGATTCAGGAGTAAGAACTTGTAGGTTGTCTCCAGCTCATAAGCCTCAAAACACTCCAAGGAAAATGTCTCTTTGATGAACCTTGAAATAGATGCTTTTGGACCCATCTTACAAGTTTTCTCCAGAGGGACCACCCATTACTACCTGTCACAAGGAGTGTGCATGATGGAGAGTGAATGTCAAGACCTTTGAATAAGTATTAGGCACTGGCTCTGAACTCTTCCCAACATCCAGAGCCAGCAGAAAGCACCAAGGTTCATAGGTCAGAGTTGGTGCTTATGCAGACTGGGTGTCAAATGACTCTTGGGCCTCAACTCTCCTAATAGTTTGTTAGGACTACAAAACTTGGCCACAGTTATTTCCCCAGTGCATGCATTTAGTAAGAAGCAGAATGCTACCTTAGTTAGTCAATAGCTGAATGGTGGGAGAGGGCAGGAGGACATCCACAACACCAACTATGTGATTATTAATAAAGAAAATCAAAATCAACACTCCATTCCGAGGGGTGCTGCACAGATGACCATAATTAGCAAAGGTTCACAAGATGTGGTCATTAATGAATCTTGAACCACTGAGAAACTGAGATGAAAAACCAATATTGTAATTAAGTTGTAATACCAGTTTCAGCTACAATTTTTGCTGAACAAAAACCACAGTACATCAATTCAACCCTCCTCAGCAGATAGGCAGCTGTTAACCTCTGATCTTATTCTGTCCTATCCCCCTTGGTAGGAGTAGTCAAAAGAACTGTGGCTTCTTAGGCCTGTGGTAGCAATGCACTCTTGATGTCCTGTCACAGTTAAGTAGCCTGGCCCATGTCATTCTGGAGTCTATCCGAAACTGATTCATCTTATGGCAAGAAACATTACATTTATAATATCTGATGGAAGCTTAAAAATCCTACAGTTTTACAACAAATGGGTTCTTTATTTATATTCCCCTTCTTGTTTTGTTTTGTCAGAGATGGGTATTTCACTGCAGTGAGAGAAGCTGTATTTGGAGAAGTCCTTAAAGGACCTTTTCATACTTGATGCTAGTTCGAAGATTATAGGTACTTTTTTTTTCCATTTATTTTTATTTTATTGAAATACAAATGTCAATCAGACAGTTTCAAAACACCATAACCATACAGAGTCGATGAAATAATACATTGCAAACTGTTTTCATACTGTTTTGGTATTGTACAAGGTGCATACATGATATTATATTTACAGGTCTTTATGTAGCTGAATTATATCAAAGATTCAATAATTATTTACCTAGTGGATGACCATAGCACTAAAAGCTGACATAATATCCTGTCCCCCCACCAATAGTGCAGATCTTGCCTCTCATAGAATTATGTAGAAGCACAGCGTTATCTATCCCAACTGTACTGTCTATACACACACAGGATGATTTTTTTCTTTCTACAACCCTTCCTTTGTCTACACCTGTCAAAAGTGGGCACTCCATTGACATTCAACTACCTTAGGTGCTTGAACTCGACACCACAATCCAACACAGTCCAGCATTCTGCAACCATAGGGAGTTATTCAAAGAAAGTGTCGACCATATCCATTTACAGCTCAGCTTAATATTATGGGCTCACGATGTATACTTCATTTTTATACTTTTATACTTTTCTGCTGGATGTTTAAGACCTAGGTAGATCAAAACTTATATATCAACACATGAACTTTATATTTCCTATGTGGTCATTGAAGTCTTCTCAGGGTTTATCTTGTAGTCCTGTACATTATTCTGTAGTTCCTTTGTGTGTGTCATCCATGTGGATGAGTCACGGCCAATGCTTGACCAGAATGCTCTCTGTGAGAGCCTGAGAAAAAGATTTCTCTTCATGTGACTCTCCC
>PVKA01034230.1:0-14344 GCA_004027165.1 Ctenomys sociabilis
CTTTTTTTTTTTTTTTTTTTAGTAGGGCAGTTTTAATAATACATTGCATATTTTTATCTTCATAGTAGTTATTTATTTATTATTTTATTATTTTTTTTTTTTTATTGAACTACAAATGTCAATCAGACAGTTTCAAGAAACCTTAACAATACAGATTCGATAAATTAATACATTGCAAACTGTTTTCATAATGTTTTGGCATTGTACAAGGTGCATACATGATATTATATTTATAGATATTATTTTAGCAGATATCTCTTATCAGTGAATTAAGAGTGTAGCTGCTTACTTATCTTATTTTTTATACCTGAATTATATCAAAAATTCAATAATTATTTTCCTAGTGGATGACCATAGAACTAGAAGCCGACATAATATCCTGTCCAACCACCATTAGTGCAGATCTTGCCTCTCATAGAATTATGTAGAAGCACAGCGTTATCTATCCCAACTGTACTGTCTATACACACACATCATGATTTTTCCTTTCTACACCCCTTCCTTTGTCTACACCTATCAAAGGTGGGCACTCCATTGTCATTCAACTAACTTAGGTGCTTGAACTTGACACCACAATCCAACACAGTCCAACATTCTACAATGATAGTGAGTTATTCAAAGAAGTTGTCGACCATAGCCATTTACAGCTCAGCTTAATATTATGGCCCCATGATGTACACTTCATTTTTATACTTTTCTGCTGGATGGTTAAGACCTAGATAGATCAAGACTTATATACCAACACATGAACTTTATATTTCCTATGTGACTTGGCGCAATTTTAATTGGGTTGATGTTATTTGGAGTTATATATGCTTCAGCTTCCTCAATGTCAGATTGTTTCCTATATTTGGGAAGTTTTCTGCTATTATTTCTGTCCATATTATTTTTATATTGTTTGTGTTGATTCCTTCTTTCTCATTGATGCCTAGTAGTCTTATGTTGTTCATCTTTGTATCATCTTGCAGATATTGAATTATTTTTCCTGCATCCTAGTTTATTTATCTATTTATTTAAATTTAGGACAGGGTATATAGGGTTTACAGAGTGTCACTACACTGATCCAACTCATAGTGTTCCTCCTGTGTTTCAGCCTCTCAAATGCTGGGATTATAGGTGGATACCACCACACCCAGTCTCAATCTCTGTCTCAGTGTGCCCCTCAGGGCAGGGCCAGCACAATATGCGTATTGAACCCTGGCCACTGCACTCTAATGAGGCAGATGCTTTAGTTCTCTGAGCTATTTGGTAGACCCTGATCATAGTTGTTTTTAAGACATCTTTTCTTACCTTTTCTCTAGCTGAAATGGTCTCTTCAAGGTCTGAAAGACTTTCTTCACTTTCATTCAAATGGTTTTGCCAGTTTGTGGTTGAGATTTTTAATTTTTTGTATATCTCTTTGAATATGCTTCATGCATTGTATTTTTGTCCTGTATTGCTCATTGAAGGATTCTATCATTTTTCTATTCTTCTTTATTTTTTTGGTCAGTTTTCTTTAGAAACACTTAGTAATTCTTTCATTATAGTTATTTCTTTTTTTACTTTGGAGATTATTTCAGATCTGATTTCCTCTAAACCTTTCTCCAGTTGTTTCTTTACTTCAGATGCTATTATTTCAGAGGTTTTAGGAGTGTGGTTTCCAATTTCTTCAATGGTAGTGTCTGCTGCATTTGATTAGGGTGGACTCAGGGCCTGAGAATGCATTTGCTTATTCTGTTTGTCATTTTGTATAGCACTGTCCTTTGACCTTTGAAATAGAGCTTTGCTGTAGTAATTACCTTATGAGCTACTGGTATTATTATCCAAGTGGTTAAGGCAGTTACAATTTTCTGTATTTACAGTAATACTATTAGCAACACTAATAATGTGTAGTGAGATTTAGCAATTAACAAACTTTTGTAACTAATGGGTTTGTATTTTAGACTATAAGGGCAAGCATTATGACTGTATAGCTAAGCAGATATTAAATTGGGAATTTGTATTTAAATTATGTCATTTCCCCTGTTGTACCTTGAGTCTTCTAGGCAGACTTTTCCATGGTCACCTGTTGGCCCCTCTTTTGATTGACTGAGAGAAAGAGAGAGGAAGAGAGGGAGAGAGAGAGAGAGAGAGAGAGAGAGAGAGAGAGAGAGAGAGAGAGAGGATGCTGCCATAGATCTGGGTCTAGCAGCATGTCTCCATTTACCAGGTTTGGATCTACCAAGTTCAAACTGATCCAGCTGGGCCTGGCTTGGGGCTGGCTGCTGTCTTAGGTTTTTTCCTGCTGTAACTCTGGGGAAGTGAACCCACTGTGCCCTGCTGGCAAGCTGTTCTGCTCCTGGCTTAGCTGGCTGGCTCTCACCCCTAGGCACTCTACCAGAAGTTCTGCTGCAAAGTTCTTCACTAGGCCAGACTTCTGGCAAGAGGGAGGTTCTGGTGGGCTGCAGGACCCATATACTGGACCACTGGATGGAGGTGGGAGTTTACCACAGGCTCTGCCTCATCATTGGCTGGAAGTGGGTCTTCTCTTTCTTTATAGTGTTTAATCAATAATGTAAGTCTACTTATTGGTGCCACTCACATGCAGAGTGGGAGTTCCATTACTCACATCCAGAACTCTGCTAATAGTAGTCAGGAGACTAATTTGGAATGATATATCCTTGGCCCACTATCACATGCCCTGGACTCATTCATCCCTGAAAAACCCTGCCTATGAGCACATGAGACTTTGAAGGGATATTTAGAAATAATCCATCACATTCTCCCCCTGACCTGTAAAAGACCCATGAACATTCCTTTATAAAAAAAAATATTAGCCCATCTCTAATAATTACCAATGTCTGAATAATTTTAGTTTTGATGATAAGTCCAATTCCAAAGTATCTTCTGACACATAAGGCAAACTCTTAGTTGTGACTGTATTTAGACAATTCCAATTCACAATGACACAAAGTTAAACACTTAAATTCCAAAAATTACAAATATGGAGTTAAAAAAGAAGAGGACTCAAGCACAACCAAAGTCGAACAGAGCAAACATTAAATCCAGTAATTCCATGTCCAGTATCTGTGGTAATTTTTGGCAACATGTGAATGCCAATGGCTTTGGGTGGCTCTAGCTCTATGGTGTTGCAATAGTATAGCTCTCATGGCTCTCTGGATTTGCTTGCGTCCTGTAGTTTCCCTTATACGATCAAGTTCCTGTCTTCCCCAACCTTATGGTTCTCCAATATATCTTCAGTTTCACAATGTCAGCTTTACACATTCCCCATCAGAGTCACACTACCTTGTCTTCCAGACTTTCTTTGAAATCTAGGTGTAAGCCTTCTGGCCCTGTAACTCTTACATTTTATACACACCTAAACTCAGTGCCATGTTTATCAAACCAGTGTCTGCCAGCAGATCACTGGTAGCCATGTTTCCTTCTCCTTTGGCTGCAGGAGTCATGTGCCTGGATTTTTTTAAGCATTATGAATCAAATCAGGAGGAGAAAATTTTCTAACAACGGTCACTGTCATGATGTCCTAAGGCTCTCTTTTCTCTTGTTCAGTTCCTTTAATCAGCCATGTTTTCTGCTTCATTTTAGCAGTGTGAAGCTTTATAGACATTCTTTTCTTGCCAAATTCCAACATTTTAATCATTCTGCTGGACAATTTTTTATTGATTATCAACATGGATCTGCTTAAACATCCCCAGTAGTAGCCTTGCCACCACCTCAACATTCAACTTCTTGAATTTTTTTTCCACTAGAAAAATCAGCTGAATCTCAAGCTCCTGAAAATTTCTGGAAATAAACAAAAATCTAGAGACATTTTTTTTTTTTCCCAAAGCATAGCATGCATGGTTTAGAATCAGAAGCAAATGCAGTAACTGAAACCTCCTGGTCCTGATCTTTATCTATTGTCATTTTGACTTTCTAAGCTCTCACATGAATCTCCTGTCAGGCTCAGCTGACAGTATTCCAGGTTTGCTTCTGACATATCCAAACCTTTCTAAACTCTTCACCAAGTCAGTTGTATACAATCTTGAATCACATGGTCAGGAACTGTTTCAGCAGGGGGCTTGCTGGTGGGTGAGCTCAGTTGATTAAGCACCTGCTGGGGCAAGCCCAGTCAGGCACAGGAAACCATAGTTTGATCCTCAGCTTCCTTTTCCTGACCAGACCCACCCTTAAAGGCAGCCAGAGCCAGCCCCACCCCCCCCAAAAAAAATAGTTGCAGCAACAATCCCATTCCTGGTATGAAAGTTTTGTATAAGTTACTTCCTACTACAGAAACAGATACAAGGCAAGATATACAAATATGTAAGAATTTACAAGATTGGCTTACAGTGTCCACCTGCACAGTTGGATGTGGAAGACTGAATATGGGCTATCTGTCCACTGGAAAGACAAAAGACCCAATACAAAGGCTTAGAACTCATCATAGTCATATGAAACTCCATAGCAGGACCAAAGAGTTTTCCCTGAAGACTCTGTGCTGGAAGCCAAGAGATGGCCTCCAGAGTAAAAGTGAACACAGGTACTGATCTGAAGAAACAGAAGGGAGCCTTCTTTCCTTGTTTCTCTTTTATTTGATTCAGGCAAGAAGTCAGTTTGTTGGTTTCCCTCACAATCAAGGTGCAGCTTCCATCATTCACACCCAGAAATATGCTAATTCCAGTCAATGGACTGATTTACTACTACAAACACCTAGTGCTGGTATTTTACACTTTAGATCCAGCCAGTTTTGAACAGCAAGCCCCTATGAGCAAGCTACACAGGCTACAGATAGACATCTGGATATGAGTCATATCCATAACAAATTTTGTAGTATGAAGTAGTATGGCAGTCTTTTATCAGTTTAATAGACTTAGTAAAAGTTAATGATCAATGCTATTATTAATGTATAGATGGTTCCATTTACACTGATTACATGTTATCATCTAGATATTCATTTACAAGGTATTTTAAGCAAATTTTTAAATTAGGGGCAATGGTTTAATATATAGATTTCATAAAACGTAGTTCAAAGAGAACTAACTTGGACAACTGATATCAACCAACTTCAAGACAAATAGAATGCCAGGGAACAAAACATGTATTCTAGTCAAAGGATGAGGTAATGAAACTGAACACACAGTCCCCTAATAAAGCAACAACAACACAACATCAACAAAATACAATGCAGTCTTTCACAGCAGAGTCATTTTGACAAATGATACTAGGACACTGACATTCTATAAAACAAATCAAGGAACACACACATTTTTGCCTATTACAAAAATTAACTCAAGTATATAACATGCCTACATTTAAAACATGGTAAGATAAAATACCCATACAGGGCTTGGAAGATAACTCAGTAGAATAAGTGCCTGCCTGACAAGCACAAGCTCCGGAGTTCAATCCCCAGTGCCAAGTAGGGGAAAACAATCGATAATCAGGGAGAAAGTCTAGATAACTTTTGGTTTGATAAAAACTTTTGAGATGCAACGTCAAAGGTGGTACCCATAAAATAAATAATTAAAATTTGATCTTCATAGAGATTAAACATTTGTGTTCTATAACCTATATTACGAAAAGCTTAAGACAAGCAACAGATCAACAAAATATTTTCAAAATAATTTATCTAATAAGGAACTGTTTTCCAAAATATACATGTAACAATTACAATTCAACAACAAGAAAGTCAACTGGACATTTTGAAATTATACAATAGTTATGAAAATTAAGAAGCCTTAAAATTCAGATTTCTGGGCAAACTTCCCAGATCCCCTTCTTTCCTTCTCTCCCACAGAAGCTTTCTTTCCCTCAATAAATATATTCTGTTCTTCAGAAAAAAAAGAACAAAAAGAAGCCTTAAAATTGACAAACAAGTAACGTGACTTTTTTTCTCTGATGTGTTCACCAGGAAAGTATCAATTAAAATACCAACTAAAAACTTAAGTGGTTATTGCAAAATGAAAGAAGACAATCTGAAAAAGCTTAATATCATATGGTTCCAACTATTGATATTGTACTAAGGGCCAAAGGAGGGAGATAGAAGAGACATCTGTGGTCATGAAGGGTGTGAAGGGAAAGAAATGAGCATGTGAAGCAAGATTTTTAAAGCAGTAAAACTGTTCTTATAGGACTGTAGTGATGAAAAAAAGTCATTATTTTTTCAGACTGTTATGATCTGCTGCACTAACGACAGGCTCTTACTATGTAAATAGGATTCATAGTGATTCTCTTGTTTCAGCCTCTCAAGTGCTGGGATTCCAGGTGCCTGCCACTGGGGGTGGGGTTGGCACAGCAGAATGGGGATCAAAGTCTGGCCATTGCGTCTAAAATGTATAAGCAAGCACTTTGATCTGCTGAGTTATTTGGCCGGCCCTAAAATAGTATTTAAAAGAGAAAAATTCATTTTTACACTTCTCCTATGGTAGGAATTAGGAATTTCTGTGTCCAATTTTGGAGGAAATTTTAACCGTGTTTTAAATTTATTTTATGTCTTTTTGTACTATCATATAAAAGAGAGAGTGAGTTCATAAAAGGATGCTATAAATATTGTCCTCTTGTTTGATAACATGGATTTAACAGTAGTGAAAATTACAATAGAAATGGAAGCGGACACTGAGCAAGTGAGAATTTCTGTGACTCTTCCAGCCCCTGATTCACCTCAACTCGGCCTGCCCTGCAACTCCCCAGAGACCCTGGTCCCAAGCCCACCGAGCAAGTGAGAATTTTTGTTTCTTTCAGCCCGTGATCCCCCTGAGCCTGGCCAGGTGAGTGTGTGCGAGGAATTTCGGATTCCCTGCACTCAGACAAAGGTCAGCTCTCTAGAGTTTACAAAGAACTAAGATACATTAGGGCCCTCAAATGTATCAGAAATGGGAATCTGAGATGAATATACACTTCTCAGAGGATGGAATTAAAGAAGCTAATAAATATATGAAAAAATGCTCCACATCACTAGCCATCTGAGAAATGCAAGTTAAAATAACACTGAGATACCATCTCACTCCAGAAAGAATGGCTATCATAAAGAAATCAACCAACAACAAATGTTGGAGAGGATATGAGGAAAAGGGAATACTTCTCCACTGCTGGTAGGAATGTAGACTGATGTAACCATCGTGGAGATCATGTGGAGACTCCGCACAAAATTAGGATTGGAAATCCCATTCAAGCCAGCTATCCCCCAACTTGGAATGTTCCCTGAGGAAAATCGTACCATAGTGATATATGTGTACCTATGTTGATAGCTGCACAATTTGTGATAGCCAAATCTTGGAAACAACCAAGATGCCCTTCACATGAGGAATGGTTGAAAAAGATGTGGTACTTTTATACAATGGAGTATTACTCAGCTATAAAGAATGATAAACTTGAAGCATTTATATTGAAGTGGATGCCACTTGAACATATAATCATAAGTGAAATAAACCAGATACACATGTGCAAATATCGTATAGTCTCTCTAGTATAAGAAATCAAAAGGAGAAATACAAATAGAAAGGTATAACAACAATAAAAAGAAGTTAGTCAGATAGTTAGGGTAAACTGAACTGCATATGTTGCAGGGTAATAATAAGCTTCTCTTCTGGAAGGTTAACAACCTAAGTTTACAGATAAAAAATTGAAGAAATGGAAGAGCTGCAAGGTCAGCCAACATTTTGGCCCTAGCCTTTCAAGGTCAGTGAATACTCATGACATAGGAGAACCTGTACCGTAACATCATGGAACTCAGTTTTGCTCCAAATTTTATGAGCAGGAGATTATGGAGCAACAGAGGAACATGATTAATGATCTATAGTTTGCCTAAGAAGAGTCACATGGACAGAAAACTTTCTCTCAAGCTTTCACAGAGAGCAAAGACACATAAAAATTATGTATTTTTATGAATGGCCATGACTCATCCACATGGCTGACAATGACAAAGGATCTACAAAATGAGGTACAGTGTTACAGGATAAACCCTGAGGGGACTTGACTGACCTGACTGACCTCATCAGATACAAATGTTACATTTTTTGTTATATAGGTCTTACTTTATTTCTGTCTTAACCATCCAGCAGAAAAGTGTAAAAATGAGGTATATAAAATAAGGCCATAATAAAAAGCTGAGCTGTAATTGGCTCTAGTCAACAACTTCTTTGGATAACCCACTAATATTGTGGATTTCTGGACTGTGTTGGATTGTTTCACTGAATTCAAGCACCTATAATAATTGAATAACAATAGAATACCCATGTATGACAGGACTAAACAAAAAAAGGGAGATACCAAGGAAGAACCATTCTGTGTTTTTATAAACAGTACAGTTAGGATAAATATGCAATACTTTTACATAATTCTATGAGAAGAAAGATTTGCACTAATAGTGTTTGGACAGGATATCCTGTCTGCTTCTTGTGTTATGGATAACCACTAGGAAGATAATAACGTAAAAAATATTAATTATTGAAACTGTACTATAATTCAGATTTTAAAAAAAGAAGATAGGTATATGGCTACATTCTCTTAATTCATTGATCAAAGGCACCTGTTCTAATAGTGTTTGTAAATAGAATATCATGTATTCACCTTGTACAACAAAAAAAACTATGAAAACAATATACAATGTATTAATTATTGAATCAGTCCTAATCTAATTTGAAACTGTCTCATTGCTATTTGTTCTTCAATAAAATAAAATTTAAAGAACTGGAAGCAGAGCTAAAAAGAAAAACAGAGAGACTTGATTCAATTTGAAATTTAGTAAGTTGAGAAAAGTTTAGAAAGGATTTTTTAGAAGATTAAGAAAATATTCAAGAAAAATAAAAAAGATGCAGTCATAAAATTGCAGTTATCAACTGATGTGATTGTTTATATTCTTTACTGCATGGTAGTCACATGTCTTCTTAGATAACTTTTTGAATATCTAGTTTCATTATATTTTTAAAACCATTGTATGGTGATTGCTGCTAAAATGTAGCTTTTGTTTCCTTCCTCTTTCTTTAGTACGAAGTTCTGTATGGGAAAAGAATAATCCCTTCCTTATAGATTTGTTAGAATCAGGCTTTCTTGCTGTCTACCCTTCTATTGAAGGTTGTACATAAGGTGTGAGAAACAACTTTTTCCTTCTGATCATAATCATTGACTACTGTTTAGAATTAGACAGGATCAGCTAGAATACAATGGACACACATTAAGTATATATCTGGTGATCATGAATAATTGCCTAAGTGCCAGCAATCAAAGTAGCACTGAGAAATATGATCAGTGGAATGGACAGCCACTCTTTTCAGAATGGTCATAATGCAGCTTGAAACAGCATGTAATAATGCACTGAAATTACTAAAGTAATCAGAGATGTCAGTTAGTTTAGAAAAATAATATTATTAGACAGCATCACAAATACAGTGTTTCTCTCGATTTATGACCACAGTTCCATTATGTATATCTCTGAGCTCAGAGCTTACTGAATCCAAATATAATGCATTATTAATGTCACAAAAATGTAAATTTGCTTCTGAGGATAATATTGGTCTTTCTTTTCCCTTCCTTTACCAATATGAAATTAGTAATTTCAAAACTGATGAAGACTTGCCTTATCAATGGATAAATTTACTTATGCCTGTGCACGTGATGCCACGTACAGTAACCACATGATTGATGAAATTACAAATTATGTTACTCGTTTAATATAAAGGCTGAATGAGGGATAGGAATGGTGATTTTATTTTTGAGAAAAACAAAAACAGATAAAGTGATAAGTGTTGAAAAATAAGTGTGTCCATTCTAAGGGCAAAAGTACGGCAAATGGAATCTCTTCCAGCTCAAAGCTATGATTGGACTTAGGACTAAACAAGAAAGATGAGATAATTGAGCATTTGAGAAACAAGTTTAGAAACATTGTTTTTCTTTTTTTTGTGTGTGTGTGTATTTAGTACAGGGTCTACATGGTCTCACTACACAGAGAGACCTCTCAAGACTTATAGTGATCCTTCCTGGTTGTCAGCCTCCCAAGTTCTGGGATTACAGTGCACTACCACGCCCAGTCTAGTTTTATTGAACTACAAATGTCAATCAGACAGTTTCAAGACACCTTAACAATACAGATTTGATAAATTAATACATTGCAAACTGTTTTCATAATGTTTTGGTATTGTACAAGGTGCATACATGATATTATATTTACAGATATTATTTTAGCAGATATCTCTTATCAGTGAATTAAGAATGTAGCTGCTTACTTATTTTTTATACCTGAATTATATCAAAAATTCAATAATTATTTTCCTAGTGGATGGCCGTAGTACTAGAAGCCGACATAATATCCTGTCCAACCACCATTAGTGCAGATTTTGCCTCTCATAGAATTATGTAGAAGCACAGCATTATCTATCCCAACTGTACTGTTTATACACACATCATGATTTTTTCTTTCTATAACCCTTCCTTTGTCTACACCTGTCAAAGGTGGGCACTCCATTGTCATTCAACTAACTTAGGTGCTTGAACTTGACACCACACTCCAACACAGTCCAGCATTCTACAACAATAGTGAGTTATTCAAAGAAATTGTCTACCATAGTCATTTACAGCTCAGCTTAATATTATGGCCCCACGATGTATACTTCATTTGTATACTTTTCTGCTGGATGGTTAAGACCTAGATAGATCAAGACTTATATACCAACACATGAACTTTATATTTCCTATGAGGTCAATGAAGTCCTCTCAGGGTTTATCTTGTAGTCCTGTACATTATTCTGTAGTTCCTTTGTCTGTGTCATCCATGTGGATGAGTCATGGCCAATGCTTGACCAGTTTGCTCTCTGTGCGAGCTTGAAAGTTTTCTCTTCATGTGATTCTCCCCAGGTACACTATAGAACTTCAATCTCTTTCCTCTGTGGCTCCATAATCTCCTTGTTCAGAAAATTTGGAGTTCACCTGAGTTGCATGATGTTGCAGTACAGGTTCTCCTATGTCCTGAGTCATCGCTGACCTTGAAAGGCTAGGGCCAAAATGTTGGCTGGCCTTGTGGCTCTTCTATTTCTCCAACTCTGACTTGTGATCTTAGGTTGTTAACCATCCAATCATTCACCGTCTTTATTGAACTCTGGGCCTCTGTATCTGCCTAAGCAGGTGCTTTAATCCACTGAGACAAAAATTACTTTTCACCAAATGAATAAGAAGAGTCTTTCCTTCATGTAGGTTAAACTCAAAACAAAGAGAAAATATATGTATATTAATATTTTAAACATGTTGAACAAACATGTATCTTGGGTCAGATTTTCTAGAAGCTGAGCCTAGAATAGTAACTTGTATTCTTGATTTATTCAGATAGTACTTTTACAGAAAACTCTTGTAGAAAGTGAAACAGTAAAGTGCGACCTGATCCAGGAGTTATTCTGGAGTACAAATGCTGGATCCTATGGGGTCTGTGCCTTTAAGCAAAGGGAGTAACTTTAGGGATGTAGCCTTCTATGCATCTAATAGGAGCTGGTCCCATTAGTTGAGGATTCTTAGAAAAGGTTGTACATAAGAAACTTTTCCTAGCACTTATCAGAATCTTAGAGAACCAGCAAGTAAAAGCCCCTTTGGAGGCAAATCATCTTTAGTAAGTGAAGCATAAGTGCATAATGACTTGGTGGAGGAGTCTAATTTAAGCCTGTGGATTTGTTAGTATTTATAAAATGTAGCATTGGTCCTCTACATAACTAGAACTTGAAGTTGAGGTTCTCTCATATCTGTTATTCTCTAGAATTACTTGTTGGAAATACAAGAATTCCTTTGGCAGTAATATTTAAGGTGTACCACTAAAATAAATTCAAATAATTCACTTTCAGGTTTTTATAGACATATTACAAGCAAAAATTGCAGGTTATCTCAAAGAAATATGAAACAAGAAACAAGGATATTTTATGGTCCAAACCTTTACAGTTTCTGTCAATTTTTTACTACTGCACTTTTATGCAGCTTTGAGTTTATGTGTGGTTTGTTGATATGGGCAATATGTTGCTCTGTTTTGTATTTCTAGAGCCAGTGTTATAACGATCTTATGTAGCAAAAGGAGTTTTTACTTCTATTTTCATCGTGGTTTTACATTTAATGACAATAAAGGGAGCTATATAGGTTGGGGAGTTTATAAAATTCATATTGTTAAGAGCATTAATATGCATGTACATAAGGAATTACAATCTAGCTATCCATTTTATCCAGGGATGTGGCAGTTGAGTCAACCTGAGCTTGTGGTGTATCCCTATTCTGTTTGATTGAAGAGTGTAAATTTTGTTGAATCTAAGGCAAAATCACTCCCATCATCTATTTTTGTGCTTGCATTAAATTTAGGCTTTTCAAAAGTCCCCACTTCTTGTAATATTCATTGAAAATAACAAAAAAATATTGTAAGGAAAATCTGTATTCCAAGTCTACTGAAGACATATAGGAAACTACTAAATTATTTGGGAAATCATTAAATTTTACCTGACCATGGACAATCCTGAGCATAGCTCAGTAACTATGTTAACATTAGTGGGATACATTTTTTTATATATATATTCTTAAATGTGGACTGTGAATGTCAGCAGTATTCTTTGGTGACTTTTACAAGGTCCTTTTTTCCTGACGGAGGGAAATTCATTCCTAGAGATAGAAAGTAGACTTAAATATAGAGGAATTTTTGCTGTCAAAGGCATATGAGGTTGTTATGACCAATGCTCCTCCATTATTACATTCACTACTTGTGCTTCTCACTGTGTTACAGCCACCCGATCTTTTCTTCGGAATCGTGAGACAGGGAGATTTTAAACATAAAGCAGAGCTCTAGTGCCATTGTCAAATCCATCTATAGTTGGTGGTCTTAACATGAGGAAAGTATAAAACTAGTGAGTGGGTATAAAGAAAAAGGGTTGCTTAGAGACTATGGTGACTAGTGGTGAGCCAAACATATGCGGAGGTCTCAGTTTCATGAGGCGCTGGTTATGAAAATTAGAAAGTGAGTTTTGATCAAGAGAATCAGAGATCTACTTTATTTGCAAAGATCCTCTCAGTAAAGCCAGCTTCAGCGCAAGGGGAACTTCTTTGAAGACTTTCCCGAGAATTTCTACACTACACACAAAGACTGGAGGTCCCAAAGTGTGAAGAAAGCATCATCTTGACTCTTCTTTGAAGTCGTCAAAATTTATCTTACAAATGTAAATTTACTAAGAAGTACTAGATACATCCTTCAGCGTGGGACTAAAGGATATATTTTGAGACATGACAGACTCAAACCTTAGCATACCGTTTCATGATTATGTTAGTATGGGCAAGTTCTTTTTCTAAATTTCTCTTTCTAAATATTAATCAGTTTGCTTTAAATTTAGAACAAGAAAGCTTACTAAACATGGTTTGAACAAATATTACTTGTTTACATTTATATGTTAGGCATTTTTATTGTAATCATATTAATATGAGATGAAGAGCAGTCTAGGGTATGATAATATCATTAAATAATCAATGTTTAATGAAATGTTTTTCCCTTTTCTATTTTCCTGGAGAAAAACCCAGGGCATGTGAGGTCCTCAGGACCAATGCTCCCCTCTATTACATTCACTAGTTGTGCTTCTCACTGTGTTACAGCCATCCAGATCTGGAGAGTAAGCCCAGGTCTTCCCATTTGCTAGACAGATGCTTGACCATCAAGCAATATTTTTATCCCCAGGCAAAGATATGGTCTTGCATACTTTATGATAATTCAATTTGAATATTTCAAATAAAATCTTCCACTTAATATGGCCAGCTAGGAGCTTCTTCTACAACCCTTCTTTCTCCATTAACAGTACTATCCTGTGGGTGCTTAATGTCACCCTTAACTTCATTCTCTCCAAATATCTAGTATCAGGACTTTCACTTTGCAATATGTCCACGGCACTATTCTATCTCATTTTCTGCAACTGCCAGAAGCCCGGTCTGCCTGTGGCATTTTTATTTTTCACATCAGCATTTAGCAATAGCCCCACAATTTTCCTGGCGCTTGCACCCTCTAGAGCAGTCAAAAATGTAATGAGAGTGACCACATGCGTTAGAACATGCTCCTGTGTGCAAAGCCAGCAACAACTTCCTATGCTACTCAGACTAGATCACTATTTAAAATTCTGTGCATTTTTACGATCTCACTAAATTCACCTGGTACTTCTCAACAACTGGGTCACTGTGACCCAGCATTCAAAGCAATCTCAACTTGAGAACATTGTGGCTGAGAGGATCTATCCAGAGAGGCCACCCAGCTTCCTCTTTCACCTTCTTCAAGTCTGTTAAAATGTCACCTCTTCACGGAGGTCTCTCCCAGTCACATTGAGAAGCTACACTCCCTATTTGCCTTTAACTTGCTTTTCTTGACTTACTTTTCTCGGTAATTCATAACATTCTTTAC
>PVKA01034231.1:0-23655 GCA_004027165.1 Ctenomys sociabilis
TTTTTTTTTTTTTTTTTTTACACAGTAAAATAAATTAAACTCCCCCTACACAATTTGATTCTGAAGGTCTTATTTTTGTGTTGGATAATTAATTTTTTCTTACATAATGGTGAATATTCTTATTCTATAACATTTTCCCTGATATTTGTTTTTTTTTTTTTCCTTTCAACAATTGTAAGTTTTCCCATTGGAAATATCCTACTTCTATACACTGAAGACATTGCAGCTGTCTCCATCATTCCATTCTGTCACTATACAGTGATTAAGTGCACATCTCTATTTTTTGTTTTCAGGGCTGGGAATTAAACCCAGGGCCTCACACACGAGCCAGTGCTGGTGAATCTTTGAAAGCTTTCAAGGATAACAGAAGCCTGCTGGGGCACGTCATAGGTTCACCATTCCTGCACAAGGCCCATGCTCTAGCACTGATCTACATACACTCAATCCCTGTAGTGCAGTCTTAGGAAGCTTCCTCAGGATTTACCATATAGCCTCTTTATTATATGTACTAGTTTCATAATATGAAGTGCCTATTTTTTCCCTCTTGGGAAATTATTTGAGAGCCAGTTAAACTATAAAATACTCAGCAAGTGACTTACTTTTTGTGTAATTGTATGTTCCGGAGTAAAGCCCAACTGTTGTACTTGTGCATACTCAATATGGCTTTAATGCTAACATGGAGAATACTTGTAGCTTAAAAGAGAGGTATAAGTAAAAATTTAATTACACGATCTTCACATTTTGTGTTTTTCCTTTTCTTGACTTTGAGCCATTTGTGTTCTTTTGTTTGTAAGAAGTTGAAATTTTTGAGTAGTTGGAATGAAACTTACAGTCTGGTTTGTGTTGCCTCAGTACAGTGGATCATTGTTCACTTTGGTAACAGATTTTGGGGGTAGCAGTTTTGGAGGGGAAGAGTTGAAGTGTATATAGTAGGTAATTTTAAAGGTAATTCCTTTTCCCTAATTACTGATGTTTAACAAACACATGGGTTTGTGTTAAACATGTTTACATGAAAAACATGTAAAGTTTTCAGAGAAAAGGAGTGCATGTATTAAAAAAAAAAAAAAAAAAAAAAAAAAGAAGTGCATGTATAAATTCAGTTAGATTGCACTTCCAGACAGGGTCTCACTATGTAGCCCAGGCTGGCGTCAACTCATGGTGATCCTATGGCCTCAGCCTCTTGAATGCTGAGATTATGGGTGTGCCCCACCACAGCTGGCTGCCTTTTAATTGTGCTGTATGAGCTTAAGGCAAACAATGCAGTCTGTGGATTTTTCATTTCTTTATACTAAAAGTATTTAGAATTTTCTTAATGATCCTGAAGATTAGGCAAGTACTCTGCCACTGAGTTACCCTTCTCCCCGATGCCCCTGCACTGAAAATGCAGTTTTTAATGTTGTAAATCCATGCTTGAAAGAAGCCTTAATTATCCAATTATTGGTGGCTTTATGAAGCAAAGTTTAAAACAAACATGGAAATTGTTAAGATAGATTTGTATTTAGTATGAATAGCCTGCTGCTAATTATATTCTCATTGTGTGGGATTTCTTTGGTGCGTTACTGTACTTTACATTTCATTAGCCATTGCTTTTGAGAAATCTTACAGTATGTTTCTAGGGGTTGTGTTGCACTTTTTAACAGATTTATGCTAAGTGTTTATGAATTGTAAGAGGTTATAGTAGTTCTATTATGCTTAGTCTAAATGTTAAAAAAAAATTACATATTTTTACACAGAAATTTAGAAATCTATCCATATACAGCATTGTAGCATGCCTGTCCTATGACATTTTTTTCTTGTGTCTTGTTTTCATTAATTACCCTTTTTTTAAATAATTACTTGAGAGATAGTACAGCAACAATTGCTATGACATGACAATCAATATTATTTAAAAGACCAGAATAACAAGCATTCCAAGCACCACCCCAGTATTACACATTGCTATCTTCAGTGCAGTTGCTTAGTTCACAGGTACCAGCATATATGGTTAGTCAAGGTGAGAATCAGTAGATGAGTTCTTAAATATTTTAAGAAGTCATGCCCTTGTCAAATGACAGTTAGACCTCCACTCTTGATCCTCCCATTCAAAGGGAAATAATTCCTCAGAATCAGTTGACAAGGGGATACAAATGAATGCATCCTTCAAATCCAATACAGTACATACAACCATGTTAGGTTGGAGCAGGAGTACCATGGGGTCATTCATTTGTATCCCCTTTTTTGTTTAGTTTTGTCAGAGAAATGTACTCCATTGTCACGTAAATATTTTAGGTGATGAATATATTCCAATATAGTCCAGTAGTCCATAAGAGTAGTGGGCTACCCATAGGACAGGCAATGCCAGAACTTGTTGATTTGAGCCTTTTACAGCTCAGCATATTAATATGCCTTTATTTTTTACACCTCATTTCTTTATACTTTTCTGCTGGATGGCTAAGACCAAGATAAAGCAAGAACTATATAATAAGAAATGTAGCTTTTGTGTCTGACAAGACCATTCAGATCCCCTCAAGATTTATCCTGAAACCCTTTGCAGCAGTTTGTAGATTTTTTGTCAGTGTCAGCCATGTGGATGAGTTATGACCACTGCTTGAACAATTTTCTCTCTGTCTAACCTAGTTAGACTAGCCACCAAAGCCACTTCCAATAGAAATAGTCATCGCTGTCCTTTGTGTACTGAGACCTTATAGACCCTATACTCTACAGCTGCATGCATTCTTCTATTCTCAAGGCCACCTCCATGGTCTGAAGACTTCAGTCAAAGTTCCTCTTGCACTCCTGCTATCTCATGAACAAACAGCTGGAAGGGCTTAGTGATATCTGGCAAGGCCCGATCTGGGGCCAAAGAAACTTTCCTGTCTTTTCTCAAATACTTTTTGCCATACTGAGTTCTAGTCTAGGAGAAGGATGCTACCCCACTTCAGGATTTCATATAAAAGTTTAGGAAGAGTAGCAAAAACAAGACACCCACAGAGGGCAGTACCCCATTCCTAAGAATTCTGGTAATTCCCTTCATGGATTTTGGCTCTTGCATTCCCTGAACAATTTGAGTCAGGGAGGTTGACAGGAAACAAGTAGGGACTTGTTCACCCTTTAAGGTGAACCCTAGGAATTTCACAGTTTGAGCACATGTCTTAGACTTTTTCTTAGAGTCTAGAGACTTTTTCCAAAACTTCATTCTGTAACATTTCTAAGGGACTTTTTGTCCCTTTGTCCCATAATTCGCTGGCCTAAGTAGCCAGCAGCAGATCTACTACATGCTGCAAGGGGGAAATGTTAAAACTGTTTTTAATAAAAGTCATCATATCCTTTCATAAAGCTTCTCCAAAAATCCTTCAGGAAGTCATGTCTGTGTCAAATACTTACATCTCTGCTCTCGAACTTTCCACTCAAAGGGGAATAATCCTTGCAAGCAACTGGAGATATAAAAGAACATATCCTTCAAATCCAATACAGTATACCAAGCCCACTATTATGGCAGAATGTGGCGATAATGCCACATGGGTCCTCCTCTGTCCAAAACTGAGGGAAAGCTGAGTCCATTCAGGGAGAGTTTGTGGCACCTCAGGTTGCTCATCTTCGGTGGCACCTATCAGACAATATTATTCTTGCAAATCAAAAGATACAGTTAAGACATGAGCTTCCTGAGGGCAGCCGCTATTCACTGCAGTAGCAATCAGGCTCCCTTCTGGACAAAAATAAATTTGAGCACTCAGGTTTCAAAGAAGATCTTGAAGCAGTAGAGGGAAGGGGCGGTCTGGCACTTACAGGAATGAGTGGCCATGTGTTTTCCATTGTTGTTCTTTATTTTGCCTTGGCTTAAATACTCATTTTGGTTTCTAGGGTAACCATAATGGAATGTTGGTAATACTGACTCAGGTAGTTAAAGGCCGTTACTGGGGTAGATCAGGACAGGATCATGAGAATTTATGAAGACATAGGGTTTAACACACTTCTTTGTTACTGGTTCTGTTTTTATTCTTTTCTCTCTAACATTTTAGGATATTGTAACAAGGATGGGAGGGAGTGAGACACTGCAGAGAGGACCATGGAGAGTGAGCTCTGCCTCTATCTCTGACGTATATGAAAGGCTAAAATGAAGCTTCTTCCATCAGGATGAAACTAACCCATTCAGAGCCATTGTCTTCTACATTTAAATTTATGTGGGCTATTTGCAATGCTCGGATTCATACTATCATCAGTAGATATTATGCCCTTAGAAGAGACCAAATGTAATGGCAGGTAGCATAGCTCAGCAGACTACAATGCCTGCTTAGGCATAGCACAGGGGACAGGGTTCAATCCCTGGAACCACATGTCGTGCAGGCACTGCCTACAGAGCACAATGAGACTGCCCTTGAGATTGTGCATAGTGGCCTATGCTAGCACATGACAGGCTGCCGACAGGAGCATTACCATGAGTCCAGCCTGTGTATTGAGATCTGGTAGACCCTGTACTAAACACATTAAAAAACAAAAAGCAGTATATTTAACTTGATACACCCCACCCCATGTTTTCTGAAGGCAACACATTACACCTCTATTTCCACCATGGACATCATAGACCAAGAAGTTAGGAAATATTATTTTCAGCCTGTACTCCCAGCACTCCGGAGGCTGATGCAGAAGGATCACTCCAAGTTCGAGGAAAGTCTAGTTAAATCAAGCCTACCTTGGATTACATACCAAGACTCTGTCTCAAAATTAAAATCATTTCGATGCAGACATCTTGAAGATGCTTCAGGGATCTCTTCAGATTCCTTCCCAGAGCACACAAGTGGAGAGCAGCCTGACAAGAGGTTAATTTAGGTGCATTGAGTCCAGTGTTACAATTGTCCTGCAAAGCTATAAAGTAATGAGTTTCTTTCTCATTTAAGGATATGAGCTTCTAAATTATTATAAAAGAATACAATATTAATACAAATATTTGAGCTGTATATTCCTATAGCAGAGTATCTAGGAGACATGGATCTTCTTTATATTCTGCTAAGGTTTGTAAAATCTCTGGGGCATAGGGCAGGGTACAGGCTCTGAGGCAGCTGGAGGAAGTGTTGAAGCCCTGGGCCCTGTAGGGAGCAAGCATTGGGGGAGACCTGAGGGGAGGTTTTTGCTCGAGGATGAATCACTGTGGGAGGGGAGCTACGATACTTCTGACAGTAATAATCAGCCACATCTTCAGCCAGCAGGTTGTTGATGGTGAGAGTGAAATCTGTCCCAGACCCACTGCCACTGAACCGGTCTGGGACCCCAGATGCCCGGGTGAATGCCCTGTAGATGAGTAGTCTGGGAGACTGTCCTGGTTTCTTCTGGTACCAGGCCAGGAAGTTGTAACTGCCAGCTTGAAGGCTCTGGCTGGCCTTGCAACAGATGGTGGCACTCTCTCCCTCAGACACCGCCAGGGACCTTGGAGACTGGGTCATCACAATGTCACCACAGACACCTGCAATCAGGAATGCATGATGACTATACACACCCACATACATACATGCTTTATCATAAAAAAAAAAAGTTAAATGAGTCCTTTAAACAACTGTTGCAAATGCTATTTTAAATTAATATATAATTGAGTTATATTATTTTGCATTGTATTTTAAAGTTGTAACATTAAGTCTTCAATGATACTACTCTAAGTGATTTTGCAGCTGTTCATCTTCTCACCAGAGACCCAGAGCAACAGGCACGCGAACACCTGGGTCTTCGACATCATCTTGCTGCCCTTGACTCCCAGAAGGCGCTCAGATCTTCATACAATGGCGTTTATAAAGTCTGAGAAGTTGGCTTGTCCTGCAGGAGCCTATGAAGATTCATTAGCAAATAAGGAAGCAAATTTCCTCATTAAATCAGTTATGAAACTGACTAAATCAAGAGCTAAAGATACCAACACAGAAAGTGTATTTGGTTAACAAAACCACAGATGTTAATTCAGAAGCTCTCTGTCCTTGTGCAATGCTGTATATTGTTAGATTTCTAAACATCTGCCTAAAAATATATGTGCTTATTCCTATTTTCAAATATATTTTTATTTTTTAATGTTTTTTTCTTCATATTCTGTAGGGACTTAGAATTAACCTATCAATACTTGATGAAAAATACCTGTTACATGTTATGCCTAAGATGTTTGATATTCAGACAGATAGTGCAGTAAGCTCAACAGCCTAACTTGTAATGGTAATAACAGTTAGCTTCATTTCTGCAGAGTTAACAATGTAAGTTTGCAGGCAAAAAATTAGAGAAAAAGGAGGGCTGCAAAGACAGCCAACATTTTGACTCTAGCATTTCAATTTCAGTGAAGATTCAGGGCATAGGAGAACCTATATAATGACATCATGTAAGTCAGTTGTGTCCCAAATTTACTGATCAAGGAGATTATGGGGCCACAGAGGAAAGTAATCGATGATGTAGAGTGCATCTAAAGAGAGTCCCATGGAGAGAAAACATTATGTCAGACTTTCACAGAGAGCGAATTGTTCAAGCAATGGCTGTGACTCATCCACATGGCTGACATTGACAAAGGTTCTACAAACTGCTGTAAAAGGCTTCATAATAAGTCCTAAGGGGATTTGACTCACCTTGTCAGACACAAAAGTCAACTTTTTTTGTTATATAGGTCTTATTTTATCTTGGTCTTAAACATCCAACAGAATAGAACTATGAGTTATAAATAGTAAAGCTATATTAGTATGCTGAGCTGTAAAAGGCTCAAGGCCACAACTTCTGAGAATTTGTAGCACTGCTGATAACCCGCTATTATTATGAACTATTGAACTGTATTATGTTATTTTGCTGAATTCAAATACCTACAGTATTTGAAGTGGCATCAAGTACAATAAGGTCCTTTAAAGACTTCTTGAAATATAGCTTCTCTAACAGCAATACAACACCCATCTCTGACAAAACAAAACAAATGTAATATATATACATACGGAGGAAGTCAGTCAAATCCCCTCACAAAGAAAGATTTGTATTAGTATTGTTCAGACAAGATATCATGTCTGCATCTGTACTCTGAATAAATACTATGAAGACAGCATATGCAATGAATTAATTATAATAACTGTCCTACTAACGTGTTTTGGAACAGTTTCATCGCTATTTCTTTCCTATTAAAATAAATTTATAAAGTTTTACAAAGATAATTTATATTTTCTATGACCAAAAACCTGACTTTTCCACAGCCACATTTATCATGAAGATTACTGTAGCAAATCGTGAAGCTCCTTTCTCCCCAGGGCATGGGCCACAAAGCCAAATGACAGACCCAGAAATCATACTTTGAGAAATCCTGGGTGCCTCTAATTTAAATTAGATAGAATCTTACTATCTAAGATCTATGGACCCTTGAAAAATTATTTGTAAGATTTCTTGGGGAATTAAGAGTGTCTTCCATACAGAAGATTTTAACTTTGTACCTGAACATTGGAAATGTTATGTCACATTAATTCTAATGATTGTAGATTTCTATATTCTCCAATTCTGGTGTGTTTTAGAGTAAACTTTAGCAGTCTTGCTCTGCAGCCACCATTTCCCAATTAAATCACTTTTCTTTTTCCATTTCTCATTTCTGATTTTATTTTGATGCCTCTTTTCAGTTTCTTGGAGTTGGAGAAAAAGACATTATTTGTCTGTCTTTGGCTTACTCTTCCACAGACTCCTGCTATTCCTCAGAAAAGCATCACTGCCATGATTTGTGCCACTGGCAGTAAATCTTCCATAGCCACTTCTGTTGCTGCTAAGTCGTGGACCTCTTGCCCTCTGACTTAATTGAGTTACCTTGTTGATGTCCAGGACAGTGTGTTGCTGCCACTTGGGCAGGCCACCATACTGCCTGTAACAAGTTTAATGTCTCTTGTATTTAGTGTCCTCTTCTCCTGAGGTTAGAAGGCTGCTGTCCCTGTAGATGGCGCCATGTACAAGCAAAGTGACAAAGGCTTTCTAGGAGTCTGTGAAAATGTTTGTCTTTTGGTTCTTCCCTAACTCCAAGTCTCATGTCAGAGCAATCAATTTGGCCCTTGGGCTGAAGCACAAGGAGGCCATGCCACCCCTAGAGGCAGTGTGTTCCACAGTCACACAGGCTGCTCTCGTAGTTCATCCCCTATCTGACACCATCGTGCTGCCATATGAGAACAAGTTGACTTCAGGGTCCAGGAGGGGTGTGTCCTGCAGGCCAGATCCTGCAGAGGAAACAGCTTGGATAATTTCTGTAAAATCATGTTTCAGGGGCATGAGGTCCACAACTTAGCAGCAATGCAAGTGGCTATGGGAGATTTACTACCAGAGGCACAAAGTTTACTCTAAAACTCAAAGTTTACTCCAGTGATGTCAGCAGAAGAGAAACTGGGTTGATGACCTGTGTAGTCTTAAGTGTTACATGTAAGACTTCAAGAAGAGCTCCTGATAATGGAGCAACCTAGTACCACACAACCAATTGCTGCCAGCCCCATCTGTCCATGTCTTCACTGCCTGGGACACACATATGTTCAACTTCTGTCCCAGAGTCAATTTATCAACCTCTTTTACCAAGACAGTGGAGGCCATAGGGCCAAACAAACAAGAGGGCCATCCAGCTACTTGTATTCTTCTAGTTTCTTGGAAAGGGAAGTCAAGGGACACCTCCATGGTCCCAAGTCTGGAGTCAAAACTTCTCTTGCACTCCTGATGTCTCATAAATAAACATCTGAAGGGCTTGCCAGAACTGGGTCAAAGCAACTCTTTCTTTAATTTCTGGAACCTTTTTTGCCATTCAGAGTTCCAGTCCAGGAAAATGTTACTACTCTACTTCAGGGTTTCATATAAAGGTTTTACAAGAGTAGCAAAAATTAGACACCCACAGAAGGTAATATCCCATTCCCAAGAATTCTGGTAATTCCCTTCATGGATTTTGGCTCTTTCAGTCCATGAATAGTTCGGGTCAGGGAGATTGAGAGGGAAGGAGTCCCTCCTCTTAATGTGAACCCTAGGAATTTCACAATTTGGCCATGTATCTGAGCCTTTTTCTAAGAAACCTGATCCCCTCCATTCTTAACTTTTCTAAGGGACTTCTTGTCCCCTCCTCACATAATTCCCTGGTCTAAGTAGCCAGCAGCATACCATCTTCAAACTGCAAGGGGGAAGTATTAGGATTGTTTTCACCAGATTCTTTCATTAAGCTTCTCCAAAAATGGTAGGTGAGTTCTCCATTTGATTCATTTTATTGAGAAACAAATGGCAATGAAACAGTTTCAAAACATTAGAAGGACCGTTTCAATAATTAATATATTACACACTGTTCTCTTCATAGTGGTTATTCATAGTACAAGATGCACACGTGGTATCCTGTTCAAACAGTATTAGTACAAAACTTTCTTCCCATTGAATTAAGACAAATTATAGATAGATAGATAGATAGATAGATAGATAGATAGATAGATAGATAGATAGATAGATAGATAGAGAGATAGAGAGATAGAGAGATAGATAGATAGATATCCTAACTATTTTGTATATACAGATAAAAAATGGTCCTTCATTTGTATCCCTTTTTTTGTTTAGTTTTGTCAGTGATGGGTATTCCATCACAATTTAAATATTGTTGGTGCATGAATTCAGCAAAATAATCCAATATAGTCCAGTAGTCTGTAATAGGAATGAGTTACCCACAGGACTGAAAATGTCAGAAGTTGTTGACTTGAGCGTTTTACACCTCAGCATATGAATAGGGCTTTACTTTTTATACGTTGTTCTTACACTTTTCTGGCAGATGGCTAAGACCAAGATAAAGCAGACCTATATAACAAGAAATGTCACTTTGGATCTGACAAGGTAAGGAAAATCCCCTCAGAATTTATCCTGTATCCCTGTATCACAGTTTGTAGATCCTTTCTCAGTATCAGCCACGTGGATGAATCACGGCCATTGGTTGACCAATTTGCTCTCTGTGAAAACCTGAGAAAATGTTTTCTCTCCATGTGACTCTCCTTAGGCACACTCTACATAACTGATCACTTTCCTCTGTGGCCTCTTAATCTCCTTGCTCAATAAATTTGGGACACCACTGAGTCACAGAATGTACAGGTTCTCCTACGTCCTAAGCCATCATCTACCTTGAAAGGCTAGGGACACGATGTTGGCTGTCGTTGCAGCCCTCCTTTTTCTCTAATTTTTGGTCTGCAAACTTAAGCTGTTAACCCTCCAGAAGAGAAGCTTAATAATATAATTACTCCATAACATAGGCAGTTGAGTGCAACCTCACTATCTGCCTGAATATCAAACAACTTAGACACAGGATGGAACAGGAATTTTCCCTGAACTTATGATATGTTAAACTCTAAATCTCTACAGAATATGAAGAAAAAAATGCTAAAACAATAGGAATAATAAATTTAATATTTTTACCCAGAAATTTAGAAATCTATCCATACACAGCATTCTAGCATGCCAGTCCTATGACATTTTTTTCTTGTCTCTTGTTTTCATTTATTACCCTCTTTTAAAACATTTACTTAAGAGATAGTATGGCAATAATGGGTATGACATGACAAGAACTATGTATTTAGAAGACCAGAATGACAAGTATTCCAAGCACCACCCCAGTATTACACATTGCTATCTTCAGTGCAGCTGCTTAGTTCACAGGTACCAGCATATATAGTTAGTCAGCGTGAGAATCAGTAAGTGAGTTCTTAAATATTTTAAGAAGTCAAGTCCTCGTCAGTTGACAGTTAGATCTCCACTCTCGATCCTCCCATTCAAAGGGAAATAATTCCTCAGAATCAGTTGACAAGAGATACAAATGAATGCATCCTTCAAATGCAATACAGTATTTAGGCTGAAGCAGGTGTAACACGGTATAAGGTTTAGGCACAGTGAGCTTCAGGGTCACAGCTAAGGCTTTTATAGCCCTTACGTCTTGTATGGGACAGTACTCATTTGTCACCAGGTTTCCAACTGGAAGGACAAGACTATTCCCCAGGGACAGGCATTCCCTCAATATCTCTGCCCTGAAGAGTCTTCGGATATCAGGTCTTATGCCTTTCCTGGCTTCTATGGATTAGAATATGGGCAGCAAAGCCGACTATACAGCAGTACATGACAGTAATGCCCCATGGGTCCTTCTCTGACCAAAACTGAGGGAAAGCTGAGTCCATCCAGGGAGAGTCTGTGGCACCTCAGGTTGCTCGTCCGCAGTGGCATCTTTCAGGCAGTATTCTTCATGAAAAGGAAAAGACCCCGTTAAGACATGCGCTTCCTGAGGGCAGCTGCTATCCACTCCAGTAGCAATAAGCCTCCCCTCCGGAGGAAAAGAAATTTGAGCAAGCAGATTTCAAAGGAGACCTTGAGCCAGTGGAGGGAAGGTGTAGTCGGGATGAACAGGAATGAGTGGCCATGTGTCTTCCCAGTAGAAGCTGGCCTGCCTCAAAAAAGGAATGTGAGGGGCTCTGGCCAGTTGCACCCTCAGCCTGTATAGTCTGGGCTAAGAGCAGGACAACCAGTTGAGTAACTAAGATAGGTCTGTCCCAATATTGATTAGAAAATTTATGGTTTTTTTTTCCTCAACTCTTTGTGGTTATTCTGGCTTCTCTGTGGCTTAGGAACAAAGATCCGTGGCCCTATCCACCTGACTCATGCACCACATCCTCCCCAAAGACATCCTTTTTCTCTTTTCTCCTTATTAATCAGCTTTGCACACTTTCACTTAAAATGATCTTTTTCCTTACAATAAGTACATTGCCTGGGTCCCAGAAAGTGCAGAGATACCCCCTTGAGCCTGTTCTTTTCTCTTATCTCCACATCGAAGTTGTGCTTTTGTCTTACACAGAGCTGGTATCAATTCCTCTTTTCCAGTCTTGGCTTCACTGTGCATCCTCTCTGTTATGAAAGCCCATCGGAGCTACCTCCACTTATCCTGGCAAGTGTTTCCCCGCAAACCTCTGTACCTTCTGTACCTTGTGACATATGTCACAGGTTCATTGAGCTGCAAAATCAAAGTTAAGAGCATGCGCATTTGCAAGTCCATCCGGGTTGAATGGAGTACATTCCATCCACCTCCATGAGACATTTAAGAAAAATGCAGGCTTCTCAGTTGGCCCCTGATAGACCTCTGCAACCTTGTGTAAGTTAGTGGGGAAGTGCAAAAGCATTTCCCTTAGGGTGGTGTGCTGATGCCTTAAAGCATTCATTCCATCCATTGTGTTGTAATTCCAGTTAGACTCCTCCCTGGGCAAACCATGGACTGCTGCTGACTTGTTTTCTTGTATTATTCCTCATTTGTAATCTCACCTGTTCTGCTGCCCTTTGAATTCTGTTTCTTCTGAAGTAAACAAAGTCATGAGGATTTGTTGGCCGCCATCCCAGGTTTGGGGCAGTGTGTCCTACACATGGATTCTGATACAGTAATTGAAGCATGTGGCTGTTCTGTGAATAGCAGATTATGCTTTCTGCAGTTGTATGAATCACTAGCAGAAAAGGAATGTACGCCAACATCGAGTAGAGGAGCCCTCCCTGCTGTACCATTGCTGTCTCTCTGAGGGCAGAATGGAAACCTGGTCAGAGGATAAAACTTCCTCATACCCCCAGCTGCCCACAGGCATAATGGAGAGCTGTGGGCACCTGTGAGGTGAACATGGAGGCTCAGTGTTGGTATGTGGAAGCCTTTTGCTGCGCTGTGGATGTGCGGTGCGCTCTTGCCCAGCCTGCTCAGGTGCAGGAAGTTCCTAGGTGGAGCTGCTGCTCTTGGAGCAATGATAAGGGGGCTGTGCCGCAGCGCTCGGGATGAGATAGCCGTCTCCCTCAGGGGCTGATGGCAGAACTAGGGGCTTGGACCCTAAAGGTTTCTCTCTGATGACCCGCACATGATCGGGGATTCCACAAACAGAGAAATCCAGTCACTGAGGCAAAGTACGAACAGCACAGAACCAGAAGTCTGTACAGTAGTACCTCGCTATTTTGTGGTTCGACTCCTGTGGATGCACATTTGCAGAATATAAATTATTTACTGCACACTTTTCCCTATATGCAAGATTTTTTGATAGTGTACAGTACTGTATATACATTTGCAGGGGTAATATTTGTGGTTTTAATGATTTGGCCTAAAATATTTTAAACATAAAAGTATATTTAAAATGTTAATTGTAACACATTAAAAATATTAAATCAAAATAAAATACAGTTTGCAGTATGTATTTGTTTATTGGGTCAATACATAATGTACATACAGTATACATATGTTGTTAAAATTTCGTAGTTTAGAAAATGACTGTAACATTAGAAATGCTTGTAAAAGTTTTGGAAATGTTTATTAGAATGTGGGTAGCATTTCTAAAGCCTTGAAATATGTATAAATATTAAAATAAATACAATGCCACTGATTGTCACTTACAACAGGGGTGTCTACCCAACCACCTGCAATAGTGAGGAAGCACAATATGAGCAAACTGCTCTGGGAGGTCCAGCTCCCCAGCTATGGCTTGCTGAACTACTGGCTGTGTGCAGATCTAGGTTCCAGTCACCCGTCTATTCTGCCCAAAGGAAGCCCGTTCTTCTTTGTATAATATATTGAGCTTTCTTTTTGTCGTTTTGACCTCATATTTGTCTTAAACAAGTCAAAGCTCATGCAATTCAGCACGCTTGGTTTGCTGTCTCTCAGCAGTCCCCACAAAACAAATCCCAAAAGTGCTCCCTTTCACTCTACACAAGAAGTAAAAATCCAAACCTAGTAAAATTTGACACAGTGACAATGACTGTCACAATGAAGCAACTGAACAGGGTCTGGATTTTTCCAAGCTCCCAAATCGATGGTTCCATGTGGCAGGAGTGGCAGGAGCAGGACGATCAGACTTCCACCAGCCCACATGTCTGATTCAGTTGTGACACCTGTGACACCGCAGGGTGCAGGTACACCCGGGAATGTGGGCACACTGGAGAGGACACAGAGCACAGCATTCAGACAGACATACAAAACCACACAACAACATCAGGGGAAGAAATTTGGTTCTCTAGGCCCAGGCCCTATCTTTTTCTAATTTCAACTGGTTTAAAGCAAAACAAATGCAAAGGTAATGACTGACTAACAAAATCACCAAGTATGACAACCTTCTCAGGACTCCCCTGAGAGAAACAACAACCCTGAGGCTCTCAGGAACCAGAATGAGAGCCAATTAGGCCTTACCAGGTTAGACAGTGTGACAACCCCTATCTCCTTCCCAGGAGTGGCCTCTAGCTCTGAGCCACCTCCAGAGGGCTAACTGGACTCAGCCATAGCACCAAAGCCAGCCAGAAGCTGCTTGGGGCCATTGAGGCAGGAGACCCACCACGACAGGGTCTCCCCTGTGGAAAATCTTGCTGGGGGCCTTCCAATGAAACAGGTAATTCCACAAGAGATCAACCAGGGAAAACTGAGATTTTTTAAAATAATTTTATTGAGAAAAAAATAATAGTGAGAAAGTCTCAAAAACCCATTAGTAGGACAGTTTTAATAATAAATGCATGGTGTATTGTTATCTTAGTCATTGTACAAGATGCAGACGTGATATCCTGTCTACAAACACCATTAGAATAGATCTGTTTAGTCACTGAAATAAGAGAATGTAGTTGTAGCTCTGTCCTAATTTTGAATATACAGATGCAAATGGTTGTTTATTTGTATCCCCTTTTTTGTTTAGTTTTGTCAGAGAAGGGTATTCCATTGTCACTTAAATATTGTACGTGCATGAATTCAGCAATATATTCCAATATAGTCCAGTAGTTCATAAGAGTATTGGGTTACCCATAGGACTGACAATGTCAGAACTTGTTAACTTGAGCCTTTTACAGCTCAGCATATAAATAGGGCTTTACTTTTCATACCTCATTTTTATACTTTTCTGCTGGATGATTAAGGCCAAGATAAAGCAAGATCTATATAACAAGGAATGCAACTTTTTTTATCTGACAAGGTCATTCAGATCCCCTCAGAATTTATCCTGAAACCCTTTACTGCAGTTTGTAGATCCTTTGTCAGTGCCAGCTATGTGGTGAGTCATGAACACTGCTTGACCAATTTGCTCTTTGTCTAATTCACTTAGGCTAGCCACCAAGGCCACTTCTAACAGAAAGAGTCCACTGCTGTCCTTTGATTTACCTTGTCTTAAATGTCCTTTTTGGTTTATAAGATAAGCACAATGGGATGTGGCCTTCTTGACTCAAGTAATTAGAGGACATTACTGTTGTAGGTCTTGAGAAATTATGATGATAATAGAGTTTAAGAAACTTCTTTGCAATTCTATTTTCATTCTTATCTCTCTTATGTTTTATGATATCTTAACAGCAATGGGAAGGAGGGAGACACTCCAGGAAGAGTCATGCAGTTAGCCCTGCCTCTGTCCCTAGGGTAGATGAAAAGCTAAAATGAAGCTTTGTCACTCAGTGTAAAATTCACCTATTGACAGCCACCATCCCCTACGTTTAAATTTACATCGGCTATTTCTAGTGTTCTGATTCATACTGTTAGGTCTGAGAAGCCCACCTCATGAAGAAAGACTCCAAGAGATGTCCTCTCATGCAAAAGTAAGGGGATTTTATTTTTCCATGCATGCATGGGGCTCACTGAACGCGCAGGAACAGAGAAGCCCCGAGCTGACTGTGGGCTGGGTTTTAAGCCCGAAGACAAAGGGAGGATGGGTTTGAGAATATTTGACTTTTTAGGGTAACTAAGAGGGGTAGACCAAAGGGCAACTACTAGCTAACTCTGTGGTTTTAGCTGCATTCCGAGAACGGGTGGGTTTACTTGTGTAAAGTGACAAGAGTGTCCCCAGGCCGGAGATTAACGTTTTCCCAAGCTAGGCCTGAGGTTTATGACCCCACCTGAGGTTTTTATGTCCTCTTTGTTTTAGGAACAGGGATTACAGGCCCTAGTGGGGCAAAGGTTCACAGCATTAGTTCATTAGGCAGTAATTTAGCTGACAAGGTTAGCTGATGTACTAAGGCGGCGCATACAGAACAGAATGGTGACGTAAAACTCATTTGGGCCCTACAATACTTGTTCACAGTAGACATTAAGTCCTCAGTAGAAAACAACTGTATTTAAGTTGACACATAACCCGATGTTCTTCATAGGTGACACAATGCATCTCCATTTTTTTTGTTGATGTCATAGACAAGGAAAGTTTCAAAATATCACTTTTATCCTGTACAGCAAAACTCAGACGGCTGAGGTAGAAGGAGCACTGCAATTTCAAGCCCAGCCCAGGGAAATAAAGCCCAGGTTGGACTATACACCAAGACTCTTTGTCAAGAATGAAATCTTTTCCATGCAGAAAGCTTGAAGATGCTTCAGGGAACTATAACAATAACAACTGGTTTGTGTCTCTTGCTCCCTGCTGTATCGCTATGATTAAAAGTAGATGCACAATTCCTATTTAAAGTGAACACATTCATGGGATTAGTTAACACCTTGTTTCCAAGGAGGCTCAAAGTTATCCATCAACAAACATAGAATTTTATCAGTTAACAAAATATGTGAAGAATAAAGGGTATATGCCATTAATACAAAATTATATTCACCATTACATGTACGCATGGTTTGTGATGGTCAATATTTGAAAAGCAGATAGGGATATTCAGAAAGAAATGTTACCATGGAATAAGTAGCAGAGAAATGGCCTGCTGCTGGCTCTCAAGATGAAGGAAAACACCACCAGCCAAGGAGTGTAAGAAATTCAAGATAAGAGGAGGGCACAAGCCAGATTCTTCCCAAAGACCACAAATGCAGTTCAGCCTGGAAATAGGTTGATTTTAGATAATTTGAGTCCAGTGTTGGGTTTTGTCTGCACAACTATAGAGTAATGAATTTCTTTCTCATTGAAGGGGGTGAGTTTCTAAATTATTTTAAATGAACACAAAATTTATACAAGTATATTGGCTGTAGGAAAAGTTCCAGGACACATGAAGTTCCTTTCTATGCTGCTAAGGTCTCTAAAATCTCTCAAGTTTAGAAAAGAGCACAAACTCCAAGGCAGCTGGAGGAAGTATTCAAGCCTTGAGCACTTTGTAGAGTAAGCAGCTGAGGAGCCCTAGGGGGAAGTTTTTGTTCAAAGATGAATCACTGTGGGAGGGGAGCTAAGATACTGCTGACAGTAGTAATCAGCCAAATCTTCAGCCTGCAGGCTCTTAATGGTGAGAGTGAAATCCATCCCAGACCCACTGCCACTGAACCGATCTGGGACCCCAGGTGCCCTAGTGGATGCTGCATAGATGAGGAGTTTGACAGACTGTCCTGGCTTCTGTTGGTACCAAGCTAAGTACTTGTAACTGCTGAGTTGAAGATTCTCACTGGACTTGCAGTGGATGGTGGCACTCTCTCCAGGAGACACAGCCAGGGACCTTGGAGTCTGGGTCATCACAATGTCACCACAGACACCTGTCGTGAGGAAAGAAGAGTGCTCAAATGTATGTATACACGTCAGATTTTTCTCATATAAGTACTGCAATTAAACACTTAAAATATGCTTTCTTATGCTATTTTGAGTTAGCCGGTATTATGTTCAAGTTAGCAATGGCCAACCTTTTCCACTTCTTCTTGAAGTCAATATTCTATTCTACTAAGTTATCACTGAGCCAACAATAGAACTTTGCAGTTTCTCACCAGAGATGCAGAGGAACAGAGCCAGGAGGACTGAGGTCTGGGACACCATCTTTCTGTTCCTCCCAAAGTGATGCGATTCCGGATTCTAAAGGCTTCTTTTATAGAATCTGTGCAGCTGGGCTGGTGGGCATGACCTATACAAATTAATCAGCAAAAAGGAAGCAAATGCAGGGGTACTGAGCTGTGAAAGGATCTGCTTAAATCCTGAGTCAAAAATGGCATTACAGAGCGTGTGTTTGATTGAGCACAAAGAACCCAGAGGTCAATTTAGAAGCCCAGATATTGCAAAACCATTAGATGGCACCATGCAAGGGCTTAGTTTTAAGTCAGTATTTAAATGAGTTCAGCTTTACAGACTAGCTCCCTTCTATTAACAACTCTGGTGAAATATTAAAATATGCAGCAAAAGAAGAACAAAAAAAAGAGTAAGGAAGAAGTGAAGAATGAGGTGTGGGGGAAAGGGATGAAGAGAAGGGGCTGTACAAAGAGATGCTAACTTCTACAGGCATTTTTTACTCTTCAACAAATATCTATGAAATACAAAACCCACTTAATCCTGAAGCTACTGCAAAATCCAGGAAACATGTGAGCTGCTGTCTCCAGCCCTGGCGAGGGTGCAGAGCTGGAGAATGGGCTAAGAACTCATTCTGTGGTCCTGTGGGACCCTTGTGTAACCTGACGGTTAGAACTGTGAACCAAGGGGAAGCAGCAGCCAGTTCCTCACACAGCAAGGAACGAAAACAAGACACTAAGTAAATAGGAAAATGGAGAAACAGCAGAACAAGATTTCTTTGGAAAGGAGTGACTGAAGACCAACACTGCCAAGGATGTTTTCTCAAAACATGCCTGGTTAAGTGGCCAGTGAGATAGCTGCCTGGACTAAGCGCCTGTTTAGGCAAGCACAGGGACCAGGGCTAGCTGCTCTATGTGCAGCACGCGTTCATTATTCTGCCATGGAGAGAAACAGGTGAGAGCGACAGGATCCTCACCAGTTTATAGAAACTCCTTGCCAGACATTGTGTGCTCTCCTACATCAGAAATAATTCTGTGTGGGTGAAAAAGGTAGGACGCTTTCCCTGCCGAGCTCTTCTCCCTTGAGCGCCCTGCTGGTGCTTGATCCCTCCACCTAGCATGTTTCTAGCACTCCTCCTGTGCCTTGGGTAGCAGCAGACACCAGAAGCTGCTCGCTAGCTCCACACCATAACACTGATGGTACAAAACTCAGAAGATGAGAAGATCAGCGCTGGTGAGGCAGGAGCTGTTTCTTTATCTTCCCAGGCTGAGTCTGAGTGCAGTGGCCTTCCTCTTCCACAGACTGACAGGCACCCACAGCACATGACCTGGACTCTGGCACTGTCCTGTGAGGGCAGGACAGGATGTGCTGTGTCTCCCCCTGCAGAACCCATGTTCACACTGCAGGCCTTCTGCTCACTGCTGCAGAAAATGCTGATTTTGCTCCTTCTGGCATTCCTCCCATGATGGAAAATGTGCATCCCTTGGCTCACGTAAGGGGTCTCCTGACATGCTCCTGCCTCTTTCCACTGCTTTTACCCACCAGGGGTTTGTGTCGTGCCGTCCATTGAGGGTCTTCCATTGCCAGTTTGAGACAAAGCCTGAGCCCTCACGTTGTTTGACTGATCAGAATTCATCAGCCTAACTTCTCAAAATGAGGCTCTCTGCCTAACTCCTGGGCTGTGAACACTTTGAAGTACTGGTAAAGACAGAGGGAGATGACGAAGAAAAGAAGGGTGAGAGGGTGGGCTTGGGGACACTCGATTTCGCCCTTTTTGATCCATCCATGAGCGGTGGTACAGTTCTTTTTCTAGGATGGCTGGTGACATTTATATCTGTGGGACAGCAAGGACGGGGGATCTGGTGAAGACTGGCACATAGAAATCAGGGGCTGATATCTGCAGATAATTCTGGAGGGCCTCTTGTGATTGCAGAGCTGACTTTCCCTTAAATATTAAATATTTTCTCTTTATATCTCAAAATGACAAAGATGATAATTTAGTTTGACCTACGGAAAAGAGAAAATTATGAAAATGAACTGACCTGTCTTCATTATCCTGGGATACACTGGGAATCATGCGAGGACCTGGACCCCTCTCTCCCACTCCACACCACTGGAGACCCAGGCTGTGTCTCCCACAGGTCAAGTCGGAGCCTCCTACACGGGAACGGATGCATCGACTAGAGTGGCCTCTTACACCGGCCAGGGCCCCTCCACAGTGCAGGATTTATAGATTTTTAATCAACCTTTCTGAGTCTCAACAGGTCCAGTGATGGGGGTGAGGGGCAGTTTGCCCACTCAGAGTCAGCAGGGTGGAAGCTGAGGATATTGGGCTTTATTAACAAGGGCAAGGTCCACACGCACTTCCTGCAGTATAAAAGTCCTTAAACAACTCCGGCCTGGGCTGGACCACTGTCTCCTGTGCTATTCTCTGGAGAGCAGCCCAGCCAGTCGCCTGAGGCCATGTAAGAGAAAGAAGATGCACTGATAGCAGCAAGTTGTCACTGAGGCCTGTATTCCCAGGGTGCCTCAGCTACCTCTCAGGCACAGTGCATTAATGACCTGGTCACTTAAATGGCTTCATGATGACAAATGTGGCAAGAGAAATGACCCAGTGAGTGCAGAGTCAGGAGACAAGGCTGAGTGAGCAGAGCCCATGTGAAACAAGGGCCTGCACTCTGGGGAGGACTGGACAGAAGCGGGGGTGACAGGAACCCCACAGGCTCTGTGTGTGACTTGAGATTGCTGAGATTTTGTTAGAGGTGGAAGGAAACTAAATGCAATGCAGGCATGCAAATGTGACTTTGCTTGAAATGAATAAACAGAACATTGTGTCTAAGGCCTATAATGTTTGTATCTAACTTTCCTTCTCTCTCATTACTCAGCCAGTCATGGGGGAACCTCAGATTCTTGTGAGATTTGCCTGCAGCATAGCAACAAGAATGTCACAGTAAATGGCCCCATAATTTGGTAAGGGAGAGGCAAACAACCTACTCTGACATATGGCAGAGTATTCTGTGTTTTAAAGCATTGCACTCAGTAGAGGAGATCCCACACCAGGCACTGAGAAACCTGTGACACTGAACCACAGGAGGTGGCAATGGCAGTGACATGCTGGGTGCAGGGGTGGAGAAAGCACCCTGGAGCAGCACCACAGAAAGCACTATCCCAGTGCGCTGCAATGCAGCCCAGCTCTGCACCTAGGAGAGTTCTCTCCTGAACCCCACAAAGCCTATTAAATTCCATGAAGAAGGGCTCTGTGTTGCAAAGCCCTGAACACCACTGAGTTTACAGGCTGGAGGCAGCTTCTGTCCAGCTGAAGACCCTGGTCCAGCGGTCACTGCAGTGGAGAGAACAGCCCAGCTCAGTGGCTGCAGAGATCACTTCCTGCCAGCCCACAGGAACCACTGATCTCCTAGGTGATTGAAACTGGAAGAGGGAGCAAAGGGACAGAGAGGAGTCCTCAGAGGGTGCACACAGGCTGGGTTGTCACCTCTGCTTGAGCGCAGTGCACCAGTAACATTCCCATCCACAGGACAGGCTGAATAGGCCTGGGCCTTGGCTGCATGCAGAGCATGGGAAGCTGCGAGAGGGAAACTGGGAGGAGGATGCAGCAGAGCTGCGGCAGAACCTCAGCTGCGGAACCGAGTGCTCCTGCAGGGAAGAAGCAGTGCAGACCTGTGTGTTCTCAGGGGTTACCAGCAAAAGGGGCACCTGAGCTCTGCAGCATTTATAGGGCATTTGGCGTGTGTGTGTGTGTGTGTGTGTGTGTGTGTGTGTGTCTGTCTGTCTGTCTGTCTGTCTGAGTGTGTCTGTGTGTGTCTGTGTGTGCATGCACACATGTATTCTTCTGTATTTTAATTTGACCTGCTGAACATGAGGCCTTTCCATATTTGCTATGTTGTTTGACATGTGTGCATGAGTGTTCTGATGCTGCTCATAAAGCACTCCGTGCAGTTCATTCCCATATGCTCACTTCACATGGCATTTCTAGTGTGAGTTGATCTCACTGTATTTTCGGTGCAACAGTTGGATTCTGTCTCTTCTCTCCTTCTTCACCTCCCACTTCAATCTCATCCTTTCCTTGCCTGAATTATTTTCCCCTTATACCTTCTCCCATCTGTCTGCTCTTCCTTCTTACCTTTTTGTACTGATGTTTGCTCCTCCCTTTCCACCTCCTCCTCTTTTATACAGAAGCCCTTCAGAGCAATCAAAGTTCTTTACCAGTCTAGCACATCGCCTCAGGTCCTTCCTTGGAAAGCGATGTTTTGCGGTGTCACTCAGACTGCACTAGTGGGGTCCAGCATTGGGCTCCACTTCCCTTTCCCCTCTCAGGATCCACCCAGGCCTCATGTCCACTCTATCCACCCCTCCCCCTTGCACTCCCACAATGCCCTCCTCCCTCCCCTTCTTCTTTCTATAAGAACTATTACTAAGGTTTAATCTTCCTGGTTTTTTCTATTTTACAGTGCATTGAGTGCATATGTTCATAAACCACTGTAAATAAATTTTAAATGTTGCTTTCTACAAAGTTTTACACTGGCCTGTTCGGGTGTGCATCATCAAAATCTGTTAATTAGGTCTTTTAGCACAGGTTTTCTTCTACTTTACGAATAGAATAGAGTCTCCAGAAAAACTGCACTGCTGTAAATCTCTCCCTTTCCACTTCCTCTGCTCTCCATGAATCCTGTAAACCCCCTCTCACTCTTTCCCATTCCACGCATGTAATAATAGTATCATTAAGCACTGCTTTCTTTGCTCTATCAGACTCTTTCTAGTCTCATGTTTTGTTCAATTTTATTCTTTTATATATTTTAAATTCATTTATCATGTCTCTAATAGCTTTTTCCTCTCATTTCTAACGTTCTGTGCTCCTGGGTTGCTGTAAGAGTATAAAGCTTGATAAATGAGCTCTGCATTGTGTGCATGTTTAGGGCTGGTGCTGTGCAGGCTGCTATTACCGGGAACAACGGTCCTCTGTGTGTGGATCAGCGCTCGGAGTCTCCACCCGCAGCTCTTTCTAGGCCAACGCACCATCATACTCTGCAGTAAAAATGAGAAACATGACAATTAAATTCCTCAATTTTTTTAACTGGATGAGGTGTCCAGGAAAGAACTCATAAGGCAAACGGTTAAATGTTTGAAGAGGTCAGAAGAGCAGATGCATATAATGTGCAGTGAACTCACAGAGGGTGCAAATAACAGATGAAAGTCTTGCTTCTTTTTCTGTTTTGATTTTGTACTTGGAATGGAACTCAGGACCTTGTGCTTGCCAGGCAGGCCCTGTGCCAATGGGCTACATCCCTGGGCACAGATGGACGTTTTAATTAATATGTTCAATAAGCTTAAAGAAAACACAAACAGCTGATTGAATTAAGTAAGATAATTCAACCTAACAATGAAAATTCTATTAACAAATTGAAAGTTATATAAAAGAATAAAGCAGGAAGCCTGGAAATGAAAAGCACAACTGAAAGGCTCTCCAGTAGATACAATGAATCAGCAGAAAAAAATATCAAAATTTGAGAAAAATGATGCAGTCCATGGCATAGTGATATACTGTTGTTTGTTTCTTTGTATGTTTTTGTCCTTCTTATTGGTTTTTGTTTTTGTTTTTTTTTAAAGAATAAAGCTGAAGACCTTGCACATACCAGGCAGGAGCCTATGGCACTGAGCTATCTCTCTGCAATATTTCTTGAAACCAAAATGAATCATGAAAAGTTCATTCCAGAGCTCAGAGATGACTCTAAAGACATAATCTTAAAACTATGAAAGTCCATGAAGGGCTGGAGAAAGTAGTAAAGATATAAAAAACTGATTCCCAAAAATGACTGCAGTAAATTTTCAAATATACAGATTAAAACTGACATCCAGATTATAAGGTACTTAAAACCCTAAGTAGATATGAATGAAGAAGAATCTCTCCAAAACTCATTATAGAAAAATCTAAGAAAATTGGGACAAAGAAAGGATACTGAAAGCCATTGGAACAAAATATAAAAATAACTCATAAAGACAAACGTAGGCTGGGCAGGGAGCTGGGCACACA
>PVKA01034232.1:0-23649 GCA_004027165.1 Ctenomys sociabilis
GAGAAGAGAAGAGAAGAGAAGAGAAGAGAAGAGAAGAGAAGAGAAGAGAAGAGAAGAGAAGAGAAATAAAGAAAGCTTTCCAAGCATGGTAAAAGAATCTCATATACATGTAAGTGAGGCATATAAAACTCCAATTGGCCACAATAAAAATGAATCTACAACTAGCCACATAATAATCAAGATTCCAAAAATTGAACAAAAGAACAGAATATTAAAAACTATAAGAGAAAAGAAACAGATCACCTACAATGGAAAGCCCATCAGAATAACAGATTTCTCAACACAAATCCAAAAGATTTGAAAGTGAAGTATTTCAGGTCTTGAAAGAAAACAATTTCTGGTCCACTCCCACACCAATCACCTTTACCTGAGCTCAAATGAGCTGCATCCAGTTGTTGCACTGCCCAAGGAGATCAGGCACACAGAGCCAGATCTAGAGAAAACTGCGCTGCCAGCCCCACTACACATCCTGAAAACAGTTCCACTAAGCTGTAGGAAATTTTCCTACAATCTCACAAGGTAGGCACACAAAGGACAGCTACAAAAACCTGGTGAATCTTTCCCCAAACCCTTCCCCTACAATCAACAGAGCTCTGCTGAGCAGTGACTGCTTCTTACAACACTGTGTCACTGTAGCTCCGCTGAGCTGCTCCTCCCTGTCCCAGAAGTAGCAGAATCCTTAGTGAGGCGACACTACATCCTTCAACATTAAGAGGGCCTTGTGCAGCTTAAAACTGCACTCATCATCATAGGATTTTTCTTGAGCTCTAGCTTCCCCAACTACGGGAAGCCACACTGAACCCCAAATAAGCTCTGTTGAACTTACCCACCTGCCACTCTCCTGAGAGCCTTGCTCTCCCACACCCTGCATACTACCATTGCTACAGAGCCATGGTGAACTTGGGAAGCTTCAAAAATGTCAAAAGGAAAGAGAAAAAGGAAACCTTGGACCTAGAGCTCACCAAAAACAAGTCCAGGAGTCAAAGTTATAAAAGAATTTAGAAGTCACACACCTGAAATATTAGAAATGATAGCAATGAAGTAAAGAAACAACTCCACCAGGCTATGGAGGAAATCAGATCAGAAATAATCTCTCAAGTAAAAACATAATGGCAATAATCATGTAAGAATTGCTCAGTACGTGTAGAGAAATAAAAAGAAGACATTGATTTAAAATGGAAGGGAATAGGAAAATGATAAAAACAAAATCATGGAAACATTAAATGAATAATGCAGAATCATTGAATGAACAAGAATGCACGAAGCAGATTCAAACAGATATCCAGGATACTAACAATTCCAATGAAAGCTGGCAAAACCACTTGAATGAAGCAGAAGATAGAATATAAGACTTTGAATATAGCATTGCAGTTAGTGAACACAAAAGGAAAGATCTCTTAAAAATAATAAAGAAACAGGAATTAACAATGCAACATCTTAAAAATGATGCAAAGGAAAATAATGTAAGATTAATATATATTGATGAAACACCTCTACCCAATCTGAATGACATATGAAGACAGTTTGAAAAAGTAGTAGTAGAAAATTTCCCAAGCATGAGAAAAGACTCAGACATACACTAAATGAGACATGTAGAACTCCAGTTAGACATAATCAAAATAAATCTACACCTAGCCACATAATACTCAAGATCCCAGATATTGAACAAAATGACCAAATATTAAAAGCTGTTAGAAGAAACAGAATACCTAGAATGGAAAGCTCATCAGAATCATGGCAGATTTCAAGCAAACACCATCCAACCAAGAAGAGCTTGGAGTGAGATACTTCAGGTCCTGAAAGAAAACAATTTCCAACCGAGATTGATATACCCTGAAAAACTACCTATCAAATTTAATGGAGAGATAAGATACTTGCATGACAAAGAACAGCTGAAGAAATTCATGACAACAAAACCAACCCTACAAAGAGTACTGGCAGATATTTCAGAAGGGGACAAAGATGAACGCAACTTCAAGAATATCAACAGAAAAGAACCAAGTAGAGTAAGCAATTAAAGGAGAAAAATAGGGATCCTACAATAAAAAAGTAAATAAGATGACAAAGATAAGCCAATATATATTTGTATACCCATCAATGTAAATGGCCTCAATTCACCAATGAAAAGGAGACCAGTGAATTGAATCAAGAAACAAAATCCAGAGTTATGCTGTTTACAAGAAACACATTTAAATAAAAAAGAAATTAATACACTGAAAATGTACTTCTTGTGTACTGAAACAGTACTTCATGTGTCAGGAACCCAGAAAAAAATCAGGGGTAGCTATTGTGACTGCTGACAATCTCAACTTCACACCAAGTGTTATTAAAAGAATTAAAAAGGTCACTACATATGTGTTAGGGGAGAACTTCAAGAGGAAATGATAATAATTATAAATATAAATGCACTCCATGCGGGAGCACCCAACTAGATAAGACAAATTTTAACGGACTTAAAAATCAATGAAGGGCCAGCCAAATAGTTCAGCCAAGTAAAGCACCGGCAAGCAAGTGCAGGGGCAGGGGGTTCAATCCATAGGCCTTTTGGTGCCAGCCCTACCACTGGAGCATGCTGAGATGGCAATTGAGACTGGGCATGGTGGTGCACACCTATGATCCCAGCTCTTAGGAGGCTGTAAACAGGCAGATCACTGCAAGTCAAATGTAGTAGTGAGAGTGAATATCTTGTAGACCCTTCCCTAAAAAATAGAAAAAAAAAAAAGAAGTAATAACGCACTTGTACTGGGGGACTTCAACACCCCTTTAACACAAAGAGATACATCAACTAAGCAAAAAATAAGCAAAGAAATAACAGTAGTGAACAAAACTTATGAAGTAATGGACTTAGTAGAACTGCACAGAATATTCCACCTAACAGCATCAGAATATACACTCATCTCAGCTGTACACAGAACATTCTACAAAATAGACATTTGTGCTAACACACACGATCATAAGTAAATGCAAAGGAATTGAAATTATTCAGTGCATCTTATCCGACTATAGTGCTATGAAAATGTAAATTATTGACAAAAGAAACAGCAAAATCTCCATAAACATATAAAAACTAAATAACACTCTCCCGAATGATGTGTCCCAGATGAAATTAAAAAAGAAATAACCCAATATTTATAACTGAAAATAAAATGCAGATAAAACTTATCACTGAGTCATCCAGAAAGAAAAATTTATAGCAGTAAATTAGTACATTAGTAAAACTGAATGAGCCAAATAACGTTTTTATGCTGTACCCTCAGCTCTTACGAAGAGCAACTCAAGACCAAAGCCCCAAAAAGGCAAGAAATTATAAAGATCAGAGGAGAAATAAATGCAAAGGAGATGAAGAAAATACTACAAAGAATTCATGAATCAAAAAGTTTGTTATTTGAAAGAATAAATAAAACTGCAAACTCCCAGATAATGTAAAAAAGGAAAGAAAAATTTCAAATTTTTATAAGTAATAAAAAGTGTGAAATCACTACAGATTCTAAATAAATTCAGATCATCAATACATACTCCCAAGATCTTTACGCTTACAGGAAGCAAAACCCAAAAAGTAGACAGATTCCTAGATACAAACTACCAAAACTGAATAAAGAAAATATAAAAATTCTGAATAATCCAATTTCAGTGAATGAAATTCAAAATGTAAAAAAAAAAAAAAACCTACCAACTCACAGCTGAATTCTATTAAGACAGAGTAAATTTAATGCCAACTCTTCTCAAACTCTTCAGTGAAATTGAAAGGAAATTTCTCCCAAACTCATTCCTAGAGGCAAGTATTACTCTGATACCAAAACCAGAAAAGGACCCAACCAAAAAACAGAACTAAAAGCCAATCTCCCTAAGGAATATAGAGGAAAACATTCTCAATAACATGCTAGTGTACAGAATGCAGCAAGTCATCAAGAAGATTATACCCCATGACCAAGAGGGATTCATCCCAAGAATGCAGGGATTGTTCAATATATGCAAATCAATAAATATAATACACCACATCAACAGAGCCAAAGACAAAAATCGCATGATCATCTCAATTGATGCAGAAAAAAAAGCTTTTGACAAAATCCAATTCTAATTCATTACAAAATCCCTACAAAAAATTGGAATAGATCATCTTTACCTCAACCTGATAAAAACCATCTATAACAAACTAACAAACACACTAAATGATTTTTACTTTAAAATCTGGAACAAGACAAGGGTGCCCACCATCACTACTCCTATTCAATATAGTTCTGGAAACATTAACCAGAGCAATTATACAAGAGAAAGATATAACAGGAATAATGATTGGACAGGAAGAAGTGAAATTATTTTTCTTTATAGGTCATTTGATATTCTATATAGAAGACCCTAAAAACTCCAAGAGACTTTGAGATTTTATAATCAAATTCAGTAGTATAGCAGGATTCAAAGTCAACGCTCAAAAATCAGTAGCATTTCTATACACAAAAAAATAGAACACCAAGAGAAAAATTAGGGAAACCATGCCTTTCACAATAACATCCAATAAAATTAAATACTTATGTATCAAACTCACAAAGAAAGTAAAAGATTTACAGTAAAAATTACAGTACTTTGTAAACAGAAATCAAAGAGGATTTGAGAAAACAGAAAGATATTCCTTGCTTCTGGATAGAAAGAACCAACATTGTGAAAATGGTCATACTCCCACAATTGTAACACAGTTTCAATGCAATCTCAATTAAAATATCATTAGTATACCTCACAGATCTAGAGAAAATATTTCTAAGATTCATCTGGAGCCACCACAAGAGACCTAGAATAGCTAAAACAATCCTGAGCAACAGAGGGAAGACAGGATGTATCACAATCCCCATCTTGAAATGATAAAAATGGACCTACACCTATCAAAGTAATTAAAAGTATAGCCAAAATGGATTAAATATTTAAATATTAAAACTGAAGCACTACATATTTTGGAGGAGAAAGTAGGTAAAAATCCTAAACATATAGGGTTAAGTAGAGAGTTTATGAACTAAAACCAAACTGCACTAAAATATTTCAAAGAATCAATTGTGATCTCACCTTTTTGAAAATTTTCTGCACATCAAAAGAAATTACCAACAGAGTAAAAGGAAATCTCATGAACTGGAACAACATTATACCTGACTTCTGTCTACAACATACAAAGGATTTGCGAAACAGGGGTGTATAAATAAAGGACCATTTTGTATCTGTATATACAAAATAGTTAAGATAGATATACAACTACTTTCTCTTAATTCAATAAGAAGAAAGATTTGTACTAATAGTGTTTGGACAGAATATTATGTCTGCATCTTGCACTATAAATAACTACTACAAAGACAATAGTATGCAATGTATTAATTATCATAAGTGTCCTACTAATCTGTTTTGAAACTGTCTCATTGCTATTTATTTCTCACTAAAATTAATTTAAAAATTTTACAAAGAATTTAAAGATGTAAGGCCTCCAAAATTCAAAGACTCAGTCCAAAAATGGGCATCTGAGATGAATATAGATTTCACAAATGAAGAGATACAAATGATAAATAAATATATTTGAAAAAGTCCAATATCACTGATCACTCAAGAGATGCAAATTAAAACAACACTGAGATTCCATCTCACCCCAGAAAAAATGGCTTTCATCAAGAAGTAAGCCAATAACAAATTCTGCAGAGCCTGTCGGGAAAAAGGAACACTTTTCCACTGTTGGTGGGAACGTAGACTGCACAACTGCCATTCTGAAAAGTTGGTATAGGGATTCCTCAAAATGCTAGAATTGGAAGGCCCTTTCAAGCCAGCTATTCCTTTCTTGAGTATATTTCCACATGAACTGAAAGCATCATACTACAGCAATATAACATGCTTATAGCAGAGCAATTTGTCACAGTTGAATCTTGGAAATAACCCAAATGCCCATCAACAGAGCAACGGGCAAAAAAAAGATGTGATGGGGCCAAGTAAAATCTCAGAGACTTAAGTTTCTGCCTGGCAAATGCAAAGTCCTGATTTCAATCTCTGGTAGCAAGAAAAAAAATGTGATTTTTTTTATACAATGGAGTGTTACTCAGCTATAAAATAGGTAAATTCAAAGCTCTTGTAGGTAAATGAATATAACTAGAGACTATACTCATATGTGAAATAAATTAAACTCTCATTAGCAAAGATCATATTGTCATTCTAATGTATGAACCTGAAAGAATAAATAAAATCCAAAAGATACAATAGGTACTGTGAAAGGGAAAGAATTTGTTCATAAAGAAGGAAACAATGGGATGAGGAAAAGAACCCATGGAGATATATTTATGTACATAGGCAGGATGGCTTGGATAATTTTACTACTGATTTCTGCTGGTCTACAGAGGGGGCAGTTGATGCTTAAATTACTTTTGTCCTTTCTAACTTCTTACAACATTTTTATACCAGTTTTGTATGCTTATATCTAGTACTTTGAAGGACCATTATGCAATAGAGCAAACATTGTCAAATTCCTATTGTTTTGTCTGGTGAAGTTCTGTATCATTTCTATTAGGGTTTTTTTCTTACTATTTTTGTATTCTCTTTAGACAATTTTTTAAAAGTGAGGCCAGGGAGATGGCTCAGTGGAATAAGCGCTTCCCTGGCAAGTGCAAGGGTCTGAGTTCAATCCCAGGTTCTGCCGAAAAATAAATAAATAAATAAAAGTGATACTGCGTCCTTCTGCACCTTACTCAGCACCTTCCACACTGCCCTTCCCCCAGGTCACAGGAATACGAAAGGTGAGCCTTGGGAATCACTTCTGGACACCAGAGCAGCCTCAACAGCACAAATGAAGGTCCTCACAAAACAGGGCTTCTAGATCTGCCTCAGATATTAGCAATATTAATGTGATAAGTGTACTTGAAGTGAGGGGAGTATTTTGAAGATTAATGGCAAAGTCTCTTTTACTGTAATACATTATTCAAAATTTAAACATTTCCTGCACAGTTTCATTATACTTCATATATTACTGTACCTTTGCAAAACTTAGTTGGCTATAAAGGCAAATGAACACCAGATATGTAAAAAATTGGTAATCTTCAGGGAAAGCTACAACAAAGGCTCATCTTGCTCCAGGAAGAATGCCTACCAGAGCAAAGACACAAAACAGCAAACACTGGGGAAAGCTTGAGTAACAGGTCCTCACATACATGGTCAGCTAGAAGGTAAGAGGCATAGCTGTTGTGGAAAACAGCAAGGAGACCCCAGATGCCAGAACCATACACACTGCAGCAATTCCACTCTTGGGTTCCCATCCCGAAGGAAGGAAGCCCAGTGTCAGAGCTGTGTGTGCACTCTCACCTCACCACAGCACTGTTCACAGGGGTCAAGATATGGAATCAGTCCAGTGCCAGCAGTGGGTGAGTGGTAAAGAGAATGTAATCTATTCAGAGAAGAAAATGCTAGCATAAGATCCTAACATTTCTGATGACATGGCTTGAAATTAGAGGGGTACAGTGCAACCTGCATGTCTCCTCCTGCCCCAAGTGAAGGTAAGATGTGCATCTCATCCAAGTAAGGATCACAGTGGTGCTTCCTGGGGCCTCAGAGGGAGGCTGGTGAAGAGGTACAATCTGGAGTTAGAATGAATGAGATTTCATATTTTACAGAACAGTCAAGTGATAGAATAATGTGCTGCATGTTCAAATTACATACAAAGGATAACTTTGAATACTCCAACAGAAAAAAAGTGACAAGTGTTTGAAATGATGGATGTATCATTACCCCGACTTATCACCATGTGTTCCACATGTGCGCTGCAAAATCACATTGTGCCTCAGAATCCTGCACAATGATCATATCAGTGTATGTCACTTTTATAGTCTTCTGATAAACCTATGTAGGGAAAATCATAACCAATTCTGAGTGATCTCATTAATAAAGGCAGAGAAACCAGATCTACACAAGAATAATGCAGGGTCAGAGCACCTTCAGAGTCTGCGGTCACCACATTTTAAAGAAGCAACAGAAAGCACTAGATTCTGCTATGTCAGTAAGGTAGAGGAACACGGAGGCAGTTAAAGATGTCCCCAGGTAGGACATTCACCTACTTGAGTAAGTGAGTGGGTGCCCACTGCTGGACACAGTTGGGAAACGGGCTGGACGCTGGAGAACAGGAAGGAGAAGCGCCTGCAGCGCAGAGCATGCGGGCTTAGACAACAACTGCTAGAATCTCGGAATGCGAGACCAGGAGGCCAAAGCTTTATCTTCTTTCTCTGGCGAACTATCTTCAGCCCCTGCAACAATGACACAGTGCTGATACTCAAAAAAATACACACTGAATAAACAGCAGTGCACAAAAAGGAAAAAACCATGAAACAGAGTGAGCAGAAAAGGTTCTAGAGTTGTGAAAGCTGGGAGGACACATGGAGGACTTGAGCAGAGCTGCTTCTACAGGTGGTCTATTTACTCTTCCACCTGTGTATTCAACCCTGCCCCCATCCATCACCTCCGTACTCTTTCTCTCTGAATTATTTTCTTCAGCTAAGAAGCAATTGAGAAGAAGAAAATATGCCACTGTTCATTCTAGAAGAAAATCTCTGTAAGCCTCAGAATTGGTAATTCTAAAAGTGCTTGCATCTCTCACCTTTTCTCTTATGGGAGTTTACCCAGCACCTCAAAAGAAAGGAGGCTCCGTGGCCGCACCACAATGAGGTTAGCTCTTCTGCAAGCCTCAGGCCTCTTAAGCGTATGATACACCACACCATGTGGTTGTGTACACAAGGCTCTTAGCTATGTATTAGTTCAGTATAGCCTCACTAGAGAACATTGGCCAGAATAGTCCTGCTTGGAGTCTAAGTTTCAGGTGTGTCACCTAAAACACTACTTAGAACACTGACATGGAAACCTTGACCAATACTAGCTGTCTTGTCCTCCACTCTCCAAAGTGAGCCAACCACAAATGGTCATCTGTTGGCATTCAACAAATCTTAGTGAACACTAGGTGAAAATGAAAATCTGTCTTATTTTCTGTCTGTATCATACAACTAATGTACCAGGAGGAGATAGCAATGGCAGGGGCAGCCCAGAAGAAATTGCAGCACCATGCCAGCCTCTCCCAGCCCCTGTGGAGCAGAGCATGTGTCCTGGCTCTGAAGACTTTTCTAGCTCTTTCTCTCATGTAACATTTACTTCCTGGTTTTTCCTATGTAAGGGTTAACAATGCGCACTCACAGACCTCAGACCCCTCTCTTCAGAATCCCTAGAGACAGGGCTGACCAAATAGCTCAGAAGATTAAAGTGCCCACAAGCAGATGCAGGAGCCAGGGTTCAATCACCAGGCCTGGCATGCCGGACCCACCCCATGGTGTGCTGAGACTTCGATTGAGACTGGGCATGGTGGCATGTACCTATAATCCCAGCACTTGGGAAACTGTAAATAGGCAAATCACTGAGTCTGATCTAGTAGTGAGAACCTGGACACCCTGTAGACCCTTCCCTAAAACACCCACACACACAAAAAGAATCCCTAGGGACACCTATTCGTAAGGACCTGGAGGGGCCCTCCCCTGTTCCCTGTATTGCATACCTTCAGGGTCTTTCCACCCTGCCTTTATCCATCTACACCTCCTACCAAGGCTTCAGACATCTCTAGAGGGCTGAGAGTGGCCAGCTGCTGCCTAACCTGACACCTGTCTCCCTTGGATGGACTGCTGTCTGTCCTCAGAACCATGCTTTTCTAAAGGCTTAGTTCAGGCAGGAAGAGGAAAACCCCTGCCAATGTGCTAGCTACTCCAGCTGCTGCTACTACGAGCAGTACTGCTACAGTACTGCTACTAAATATTTTGGTTTGGATTTGTGCTTAAGCAGTTATTTTCCATTCTGGATTTTAGTAGAGATCTCAAATTGAGGAAGTGTTTTTCAGATTGCCTCTCTATTTTCTACCCAAGAGCACACTGAACTCCTCTTCTGTGACAAAATATTTTAAGTGTCGGGTCCCTCCCTTTCTGTGATCATACATTTCTTTCGTGGTTCATTGTGTCCTCTCAGTTTGTGGAAATGATTCACAGAGGATTGGAGGACAAATATGCACAGGAGAGCTCACCAGCCCCCTGTTTCCTTTCAGGAGCATGAGGAAGAGCCAAGAGTTTGGGCTTTAAGCCTGTTCCTTCAGAATTAGCTCTTCTCCAAGCCACATGCTGGTGAAATAGGTGTGCAGGAGACCAGCCCCTCCAGTGCTGCAGCAGTGACTGAAAATATCTCTGCTCTGAAGAAACTTAAGTCTGTAAGTTCCGATCACCGGTTATGATGCAAGGAAGTTGGGTTGGGTCTTTTTCCTTTTAATTAACATGGGAATGAACGATCCCCAAATTCTCGAGTCCCCATCTCAGGCATCTTCACCTACCCAAGATGCGCTTTGCCAGAAGAGCATGAGCCCTGGTTCCCGACAGCATCACCCCCGCTGCACCACATCACTCACACACTGGCTCCCTAGCACGCTCTCTACAATGCACATTAGCTGGACAGTATCTGATTCATAACCATGCTGCACAATGCAGTTTCCTATCTCCAAGTTACCTGAAAAGGAAATTGCACCAGGAAGAGATAAATGTTGAAAGCATGACTATAAGAGAGTGATGATTTCATTTTTTTTGAAGTTTAGTTCACAGACCCAAATACATATTTTAGGACAGGCAAGATAGCTCAGCGGGCTAGGCACCTACTTAAGGAGGCACAAGGATGGCAGCTCGATCCCCAGCACCACACACTGCACAACCTCCACCCAGAGGGTTGGGGGGGAGGCCACGCTGAGCCAGCGACCCAGTCTGGGTGTGGTGGTGCAGGCCTATAATCCCAGCACTGGGAGGCTGAACACTGGAGTACCACGTGTCCAAAATGCATAGTGAGATTCTGTAAAATATACATTAAAAAATAAAAAATACATACTTATGTAACTCAACCCTCAACTTTCATAATTAATATTTATGAGATTTGTCATCTTATGACCTGACATCCCAGCCATAAGCTACAGAAACAACAAAATACAAGGGCACAAAGTCAATTACTTAGATGTAAAATGAATGCAAACATTACACTTTCCTCAGTCCAGGCCTCCTGGGAATCTCAAGGGCACATGACACACATCCCTCCACCTGGAGCTGGGGCTAGGGTCCCACAGTCAGGTGTCCAGCCATGACTGCCTGCCCCCTGAGGCCTGTCACTGTGGCATCTCCCCTCAGCAGTGAGGATGCGTCCTATTTCTCTCCTTTCCCCAGACATTGATTTGCAAGCTTGTATCTAAGATCCCTAACTGCATTGAAACTACTTGATCTTCTCAGTACAATAAATGCTTCACATAGAAACATGCCATAGGTCCCATAAGGAATGCCCTGCCACTTTCCCAAGCCTGGAGGGAAATGGCAGGGAGGCGTGGTAGTTTTCAAAGACCTGCTGAGCCAGGGCCAAGGCCTTGCTTGCCAGAGATGATGACTAGGCTGGAGAGCAGGTACTCATCTCACACAGACGCTGGCCACGCCCTCTCAGCAGGCAGTGCTAGGGCAGGACCTAAGCACACCCCTGCATCCTCGCACCTCCTCCAAACCCAGAAGCTTGACTCCAATCCCTGGAAGGAAAGCCTCAGACAGGAGCTGCTTGGAGCCCAACTGTCCTCCCCAATGACCTTCCTTGCACACAGGAGACAGGGAGGAGGTGCTCTGCCCCTCGTCCTTCTGGTCCATTCTTTGGCTCTCACACACTGAGGCACAGGAATTTATAACTCCAGGTATGGTTAGGCCCAGTCCTGGTGCTGCACCTCCTCCCCCTTGGGAAGGTAGCCAAGGGTCTGCAGGCAAAGCCAGGAACTGGCTACCTCACAGTCTCTTCCTTTGTGTACTTGGCCAAGCTGCCACTGAGGGGCCTCCTGACCTCATCACAGTCTCATGAGTCCCCAGAGCCCCCTGAAATGCCACCACACTGAGATAGGGATCCCTTTCCAACACACTAACTTCAGCAGTACACTTTCAAAGCGCAGGCACCAGCTTTGCAGAGCTTCCACTTGAAGGGACTGGGTTCTGTTTCCTCGCTTCTCTACCTGTGTGCACTTCAGAGTCACTCTCAGAAGTCACCGCAGGCGGTGCCGAGCACAAATCCAGGAAACAGTGGCCTCGCTACATATTAAGTCCATCCTCTGCCAGTGGGACTATTCCAAAACTCATTTCCATAAAAGGAATTATTTTATTCTGTAAAATATTATAAAAGTGACTACAGAAGACACAGCTACAAAGAGAGAAAGGCTGTAATGAAATATTAGTTTTAGCTAAACTGAAAAATAATCCCTTAATTAAAAATAGCTTTTTCTTTCTGCTTGCCTCACAATTCCTTAGTGAATTATGATTTTTAAGTGGCATCATGCTTCTCAAAATGGTTCATAATTGAGGATTGGAAAGCTTAAAATCTTATTATATTTTCATGCATTTTATGCAAAAATGTTTGAAAATGTCTACATTATTCTCTAAAACCCACTGTCTAGTCTTTTTCAAGCTAATCTTTAAACCGGCTTTGCGTTGTTGGTCGGTGGTTTAGTGTCAGAACTCGGGCCTCGCTCATTCTGGGCACATGCTCCTCGGTGGCCTAAGGCCCCCTCACTCCCTCTCCACCTGCGTATACCTGTGTGAGCCCAGAGACCTGACCCCTGGAGGAAGCGCTGGCGGTGGGGGATGGGAGCGGCATACTCCACCTCCTGTGTGGGCCTGCACCTCACTCCCCACATGCCCTGGCTTTAATGAGCATTCTCCACAGAAGGTCAGAGAGTGCCAGGAGCAGTAGTGTGGCCACAGGCACAGAACACGGAGCAGAAAGGCGGGTCACTCCAGCGCAGTTCTTCACCTCTTATGTTTGGAGATTCAGAAATCGAGTAGGAAGGACCAAGTGATCATGGATCGCTTTCCTTACATGTTTCTATAGAGGCATCAGACTCAACCCAACATGCTCTGCAAGTATTGTGTGGTTTCTTACTTCTTTGAAAATGCAATTGGAGATTTTTTTTCCAATAAAAATATTTGTGTCTTATATGATCCAAATGTTTTTGTCAAAAACCTAAAAGCTGAAAACCTATCTTTTTGAACTTCTGGGAAAAAATAACATTTTTCTTATGATAACAAATGTACATGTTCTCTTCTGGAGTCAGGTCTATAAACAGCATGCCCTTCAATTTATCACTCACAAATATTCCCATTGTTGTTTTCATGCTACATTTTTTATCTTTTTTTAGTTAATTTTATTGCAAAACAAATAGCAATGATACAGTTTCAAAACAGGTTAGTAGGACAGTTACAATAATTAATACATTGAATATTGTTGTCTTTGTAGTAGTTATTCAAAGTACAAGATTCAGACATGATATCCTGTCCAAACACTATTAGTACAAATGTTTCTTCTCACTGATTTAAGTAGCTGTATATCTCCTATTTCATATATATATATATATATATATATATATATATATATATATATATATATATATACATATCCTTCATTTATAACCCCCTTTTTTGTTTAGTTTTCTCAGAGGTGGATATTTCATTGCTATTCAAATATTGTAGATATGTAAATTGAGCAAAATTATCCAATATAGTCCAGCAGTCCATAATAGTAGTGTGTTTCTCTTCTCAAGTGTTAACAACTTAACTTTGCAGACCAAAAATTTGAGAAAAAGAAAGGCTGCAAGGACAGACAAAAGTTTGGCCTTAGCCTTTCAAGATCAGTGAGGACTCAGGACATAAAAGAACCTGATATAACGTCCTATAACTCAGTGGTGTCCCAAATTTTCTGATCAAGGAGATTATGGGGCCACAGAGAAATGTGATTGATGATCTATAGTGTGTCTAAGGGGAGTCACATGGAGGGAAAACATTCTCTCAGGCATTCACAGAGTGCAAGTTGGTCAAGCAAGGGAAAGCTGGACTTCAGTCAGCTTCTGGTAAAGTAGGGCAGTGATAGCCAAGAAAAGGAAGCAGCTGCAGCTCCCTGGAGGTGTTGCAGGCAGCCAAGTTAGATAGAAATATTATAGGCCGTCAAACAGGGCCAGGCCCTTGAAGGAGATAACACAGGAGATAGATACCTTACAGCTGGAGGGACAGATGTTTCCACTGTGGGCCAGGCATAAAGAACAAAGAGCAAATAAATGCTGACCTCCCTAAAGACTGGCATCTGAGATTGATCATCCCCCTGAGGGAGCCAGCAGAATCACTAATCTAACTACTACTAGATGGCTACCTAACAAAGTCCTGTTCTACATTCATGCCCAATTGCTACGTGACTCCCTTCCCCATTTGGTTCTGGACTTAATCAAATTTACCTGAGCAATGGTGCTTGTGATCCCATTGGTTGACCATAGTTTTGTCCCACCCCACATTCACCTATGCCAGTTCCTATTTTCTCCACTTTAGACCTGCATGGTTTTAGACTATAAAAGTCCCTGGAAGAGACAGCTTCCCAGGGGAATACCCACTCAGGCCCTCCTCCTGTCCTTCTCTCAGACAGGAACTTTCTTTCCCTCAATAAATCTATTCTGCTCATATCCTCCATTTGTTCTTAAAATTCATTCTTCAGTTTTAGAGAAAACAAGCTCATCCAAGTCAGGTCAGATCATTTTTCACCTATATCATTTGGAGGTTCCCTGTATCATTTGGAGGTCACCCACCCAAGATCAGTTTTCCTCCCCATATCAGGAGGACAAGTGCAGAAGAGGTAGTGCACAGAGGCTGCTGGTCCTCTGGGCTGTGCCTGACCATACTGCAGGGATTGGGACCCAGGAAGCATCCAGGGAGGCCTCACCCTGGCATCAGCCCAGGTGAGGAGAAGCTGCACTCATGCGGTGAACACAGGGCTCCTTCTGCCTGCGATGTGAGCAGCAGGTGTCAGGAGGGCCTCACTTCCCTGGTGCCGGCATCCAGGTCCATCCCAAGTATAGCACCACTGCAGCTCCTCCTCAACCAAATCACAAAAGCAAGACCCGAAGGGACAAGCTCCTTCCACACGACAGAGCATGATCCTGGGGAACACGGATGCAGCTAACTTTCCTCAGGTCTCATCTATAGCAGAAACCCATGAGGGAGACAAAGAAGGAAGAGCCAGACTTATAAGCAAGAAGAAAGTCACTCCACTAATGCTAAGCCAGCATGGAGTAATGGGACAATGAAAATTTGTGACTTTTCTTGCAGTCAGCTGAGAATCAGGGTCATAGGACCAGCCAGCTCCCAGAGACCCCAGGAGACAGGTGCACCTGGAGACATGGCCTCTTGAAGCTGTCAATCCACAGGGCCTGTAATGGAAAGCTGGCAGGTCTGAATCAGTTATGGGGATTTTTGTGCAATTGGGTCATATGTCAGTGTGACTCACAGTTTGGAGAAGATAGGTCAATACATTACTCACTGTTCTAATAAAGCAACATAGTATGCGAATAAATGGAGCCCTTCTGTAGGACTTAAGGGCTGTGGCTGGCATGGCACAGTTGGCTTTGGTGAGTGTGTGTAGTCTAGAACCCCGCCTTCGGGAGTTACTTACAGGAAGATCCAGAATAAAAATAAAACACAAGCCTATCAGTAATGTTCTAGGATCACAAACAAATAGCACTTGATTATTAAACAAAAAGAAAGAGACACGTAGTTAAAGCACTCCAGAAGCTAGCATGAATTTTAAGTGCTATCAGCAGGAATTAGAAAATACAGTGCAACTGGGTGTAAGGCCTCAATTCTGTCCACAATTCTGATTGTAGAATTTATCCCACAAACCACAGGAAGAATTCAGCTTCTCATCACCAATGTGTTCAATATCTTCCAGATATTTAGAGTATATAGTGCATATATTCCAAAATAATTGCAATTATTAAATAAATTTTTAATATTTTATCATATAGTCAATAAAATATGACAGCTGCACTATCCTGCACACTGATACTGATTAAAAGTACACAAAATTTTTCTGTTTTGTTCACTGTGCTATCAAACTTTCAGCATTCTAAGGTCATGTTAGTTATATGTGACAGCATCCAAGGCATACTTGGAAATTAGTACTAAGAGCTGACAAGTACTAGTTATGTTCAAATGTATGAAAAGAGCTAATTTTAGTATTTATTGCTTTAGAATACTTCTTCTCAGACTATTTAAAAACTAGACAGTTTTTGATATTATCTCAGTGACAAAGAAGGCAAAATCACTCTAGGAAATTCCCATGACCCTCCCCTATCCCTCAGCCTCATGTCTGGATTCAGACAGACCCTAAAACATCCAAGCTCTATTCTCAAATCTTTGCTTCACACTTAACAAAAGCCTCTGCAGCAGGGAAAGATAAGGCTTGCAAAGCGTTTTCTGAGTTTGCTTATCTTCAACACTCTGGATCCAGAAGCAGCTTCCAACCCCAGAGGAGAGAGTGCCTGGCTCACTGCAAAATGGGAGAAAATGAATTACAGACCCAGGTGTTTTTCAGATAATCTTAAAACCAACTTCAATCAATTTTGAAACATCAACAAATACATATAGAAACTCCCAATAGAGAAGAAGAAGAGAGCCTATGTTTAAAGTCAGTCCATGGGGACGGGTCGGGCATTAAGGAACATTACACTGTATGAGGAAGGATTGAAAATGTAGATGTTTGCATTAGAAAATATCCATCTCAGTAAAGATCACAGTCCCTCAAAGCCCCTCACAATATTCCCCTCATTTCAATCACTCTTTTATGAGTTCTTCCACTTTTTGCAGCAGCTCTTGAAGCCCCCTTTCATCCCTATCTTCAGTTGCACTATTGCAGCTGTCTCGATGCCCTGAATCAGCTCAACGAACGGACCTTCGTCATTTGACATTGGGGAGAACCGGAAGGTAGGAGCAGTGAACAAGGTATGTGACTCTCAGCAGTGGCAGTCACCACTTTCTGACCGTGTCTGTAGGACACGCGTGGGAGAGGGCTCCAGGCCTGGCTCAGAAAGCAGCAGGCAAGAAGGTCAGTGTCCAGAGCAGAGGAGGTCTTGAGAGGGAGCAATGGCAATGTGCCTCAATGTGGTGATTTTTATATTTAAACCTCCGTCATATATTTTGAGCACATCTCTTACATCTTAGAAATTTGTTAAAATTAGGGTGGGGAGTTACTGGCATACCTCATCTGTGAATTGTTTTAAGCTGAGAGAACTCATGGGTGAAAATGAAATGGAAAACATTTTTCATTTCTAAGTTCAAAAAGATTATTTCTAGTAATGTATGCAAATTTCAGTGCAAATTATTTAATAATAAATATCCAGGGGCCGGGGAGATGGCTCACTAGAATAAGTGCTTCCCTGGCAAGTGCAAGGGCCTGGGTTCAGTCCCCGGTTCCACCAAAATAAATAAATAGATAGATAAATAAATAAATAAATTTTCAAATGTTCCTACAATACATTGTAAACATGATCTCTATTTGATCAGAATAATAAATGGTTGACAAATATAGATAATTGACAATGGAATATTGCACTGTGTTTTTCTAAAATATTTTAAAGAAGTTTTTTTAGTCCATTTTTCATTATCTAAGAGTTAGGCACAGGCTTCTCAAGGTAAAAAATAATTGCAACTGACGTAAGACTTGGGTTTTAAGATGCAAAGAAATTGTTGACCATATCCATTTACAGCGGCCTTTTCAGGTCTAGCACAAGCCAACATGGTTTCTCTAAACATTTCTCCTGTTTATGGTGAAAACATGAAAGGCACCCAGCTTTCTCTCCGTGGTTGATTATCTAACTGATGATCTTGCTTCCTCAAATAGCTGCACCTCAGGAAGATAAAGTAATGCAATCTGCCTCCCGAAACATATTCCTGACCTCACAGCCCCCAGTGATTCCCTAACATGTGTCCTGAGCTGCCTCTTAGGAAAGAAGAAATTGCATTATTCCTATGTTTTTGTTTTTGTTTTTTTCCTAAACAAACTGCTAGGTGGCTCGGGCAGTGCCTGCACTGCTCAGCCTTATCATTCAGAAACACTAAAATAAAGAAATTACTCCTGGCTCTCACAAAGTAAGCTTTTGCCTTCCTTTAGATGAAAATAGTAGCTTCTGAGAAATGAGATGAGCTGTCAGACATAATCCAAGCTAAATGCAAGATTTTTCAGGATTTCGCCCCTTTCTTCTGCAGATTCCATGAAGACCAGGATGAATCTAGTGCCTCTTTTAAGCCAAATACTTAACTGATTGCCAGAAAGGTGAGAAATCTTTACAGATGGTGTCATTTCATGGACCAGTGAAGTACTGTGCATTCCAGCAGGTGTGGTTATATTTCTGGCATAATTTGGGAGTTGTATTTCACAGTTATGTTGCACCTCTCTGGGCTTGGCCTCTTTCCTGCACCCACCTCCCGCAGTTCCCTCTGTCACAACCCTTACTTTTTCACCCACTAGCTATTACTTCGGTACACACTGGGTCACAGACCTCTCCTTGATGGCAGAGAGATCAAAGATGGTGGCAACAATCTCTTCCCTTTACAGCTCACAGACTATGGTAAGGAATATAGAAATTGCATTGGAAAATACAGTGTAGTATACCCCACAGGGTAACATGCACTATGAAGAAATAAGAACCAGTAGACATGGCAGATTAGAATGTGAACTTTACTGTTACACATAGTGGCAAGGGTGGACCCTGAGAAAGCAACATTTAGTTAAACATTAGAGGAGGAGAGCTGAGGATCCCAGCAGATGTGTGGGTACAGTGCAGCTCCTAGGATGGGGGAGAACATGGGAAGGTCCTGTGCTTGGAATGAGCTGAACAGGGAGATGGCCCCCAGCAGAGCACAGCAGAGGGACCGGCCTCATGGCCCATGAGAAGACTGCATCCACCTTAGACTTTCAAGTTGCTGCCATGGAAATGGCCAGGTTTCAGGAGCTTCTAAAGGGAGGCAATGAAGGAATTAGAGAAGACAGGATGGCAACTCACACCCGGGTGACGCATGGCCACGAAGGGAAGGGAACTAGGCAAGGGTGCACAGGGCCTCCTGGCTCTGGCAGTGGGATGAAGACATCAAGTATCCAGCTGTGCTGCTACAAGACATTGCATTCTTTGTGAAGTGGTAAGACACTACTTCAAAGCTGTGTGAGGTAAGTTAAGCTATTATATTGCAAACTCTACTGGAGTTTTTTAAAAGACTTCTGCAGATAACTTCGGTAGATAAAATGCAACACTAAAAATATATTTAAATCCAACCAAGGCAGAAAAATCAGACAAAATAGGGCAAAGAACAGATGGAACAAATGGAAACAACTTGCCAGACTACAGATTTAAATACAACCATATCAATAATCACATTAAATATAAATTTTCCACATACCAATACAAGGCAGGAATTCTCTTATTACATAAGAAAGTCGATTATAACTTGTCCATAAGAAATTTGATTAAAAATAAAGATCCAAGTTGAAAATAAAATTAACCCTAATAAGCTGAAGCGGCTATGTTCTCATAAAATGTACCCACAAAACAAGACTCATCAGTGGCATCAAAGAACATTTTATCATCATAGAGGATCAACTCAACAGGACACAAGTCTAAATGAATACGACACTAATAAAAGTCCAAAATACACAAGTCAATAATAAAGTACAGGAGGCAAGTCCAGATGTGCCAGCTGTAGACCTCAGAGGCCCGCTCTCAGCAACCGATAACATGACACACACAAAATCAGCAAGGATCTACGGATGCCAGCTTGTTCACACCTCTCAGAGTCTGCAGGATCCCAGGATAAGTGCAAAATTCTAATAGGCCACTTTGGGGACAATACAGAAATCTCATAAAATGTAAAAGGTAGCATGACCATACTGTAAAGTTGAAGTAAAAATCATTAACAAATATGCTTAAAAACCTTAAATATTATAAAATTAAGTCATACAATTTTAAGTACCATCATTGTACCTAGGACGAAATGTCAGAGGGACATTAATGAATATGCTGGAACTGAACACCACGTGAGCTTCGCAGCACCTGCTGAGCATGGTCTGAGGTGCCACACAGCTGCAGGAGTGAGTCCTAGTGCACCAGAGGCAAAGATAGCCTAGAGACAGCTCAGGAAACACAGGAGAAGAGAAAAAGCTAAGGGCTACCATGCCAGCTTTATCCTGAAATCAAAACTTGCAAATATCACAAGAAAGTTGACTGCAGACAAGCATTTTTCTGGCAAGAAAAGCTCCTATAGCTCATAAGTGATTTTTACAAGATGGCGAGATGCAAGGACAGTATCCAGAAGTTAAATATATCTAGCATAATATGCTACTCAGGAATCATGGGAAAATAAAATTAACCTGGTAGAAGTAAACATCTGAAAAATGAAAATGTCAGAAACATGATGGGTTCTGACATCACTTTTCCCTAAGCTGACCTGCAGATCAACAGACTCTCAATGCTGTTCAGTGGATGGTTTTCAGAAGATAAGACAAGCTGACTTTAAAATTTAAGAAAAAGTAGGGTCGGCCAGATAGCTCAGTAGATTAAAGCACTGCTTAAACAGATGCAGGGACTGGGGTTCAGTCCCTGACATGCTGTGCCAGGCCCACCCCCGGAGGTGTGCTGAGATGGCAAGGAGGCTCTCACCTAAAATCCCAGATCTTGGGAGGCTGAACACAGGAGGATCACTAAGAGTCTGATCTATGTAGTGACACCTTGCAATTCCTGTACTAAATACATCTTTAAAAATTATGAAAATGTGATATAAATAACCTAGAGAAAGAATTTAATGAAAAAATGTAATATATTTACATAAAAATAAATAGAAATAGAAATGTCCTAAGTACAATCATCAGTATGATACTGGTTAAAGATAATCAAATAGATCAATGGAAATGAACTTAAAAATCTGAAAACTGAACCACATGTATATAACCTCTTGATTTTTAACAAAGTTTCTAAATTAAATCAGTAGATAAAAATAGACATTTGAGAAAATCATATTGGAAAAAAAATATCCACATGAGGATAAACATGAACCTGACCACTACTACATGTCATGTTCAAAAATCAAGTTGAAATGGGTCACCAAGCAAGAGAAAAACATCACATTAAAGATTTCTTAGAACAGAGAAAACCAGAACCATTAAAAGAGAATGCTGAGAAAACATACTTCATAAAAATGTAAATCTTGTGATCTTTGAAAGATTGCATTAAAATAAAAAGTAAAAATTAAGCAGCACTTGCACTGAAGAACATTCCCAGTATCTCTGTACAAATACCTAGCCCAGAACTCTACCATTCTCTACCCCACTATGAGAGCAGCAGCTTGGTATATTTGGCAATACCTAAATGTACATTTCGCATGCACAGCTTACTCACTCAAATGGTCAGAAAGACAAAAGGCACTCGACATCATTGGTCAACAGAAATACTCCTTAATACAGATTTAAAGAGATCCACTGGTGGGATAGAATTTAAAAGAAAAGGCCAGGTTTTGGTGAGCAAGTGAAGCCATCAGAGCTCACTCTTGGGGGTACCATGGGTAGGGGTGCTCCAGAAGACAGGGCAAGGTCCAGGCCATGCTCCGTCCGCTCCCAGGTGCCCACACACCAGCGTGAGCAGGCACGCACAGACCGCGCAGCGCCACCCTGCAGCTTTGTCCTTGAGCTCTAAACCGAGAAGCAGGCCACATAGCATCCACAGACACCAGGAGGCATGAATCACGGAGCAACTATCCACTGTGAAGACAGGTGAGCTCCTGATCCACACAGGTCTCCAAGCAGTGCCCTGAAGAGACATTGGACACCAAATTCACAAACTGTGTGATTTTACTTACATCAAATTCAAGAACAATGAAAGATTTTCATGTATTTATTAGCTTCTCTAATTTCATCCTCTGAGAAATGTGTGTTCATCTCTGATACCCAAATCTGGATTGGTCTTTAAATTTTGGGACCCTAATGTTTTTTAGTTCTTTATAAATTCTAGAGAGCAGACCTTTGTCTATTAGTTAAGATTCTTTCCAAATTTGTGGGTTGTCTTTTCACTTTGCTACTGGACTATATTGGATTATTTTGCTGAATTCATGCATGTACAATATTTAAATGACAATGGAATACCCTTCTCTCACAAAACTAACCAAAAAGGGGATACAAATGAAAAACCATTTTCTATCTGTATATTCAAAATAGATAGGACAGATATACAGCTACATTCTTTTAATTCAATGAATAGAAAGACTTGTTCTAATAGTTTTTGTGGACAGGAAATCATGTCTGCATCTTATACAATGAATAACCACTACAAAGACAACAATATGCAGTGTATTAATTATTGAAACTGTCCTAGTAATCGGTTTTGAAACTGTCTCATTGTTATTTCTCAATAAAATTATTTTAAAAATTAAGAAACTTAAAAAGATTTTAAATATTATATACTATGTGTAATGCTCCATGCAAAAAACATGAGGACGCTTTTGTGACCTTGAAAATGAAGTGCAAAAGGAGTCACACTACCTCTGCGCTTTCTCTGGACATGCGCAGCTCTTCACGCCTTCCAGCCCTGAGAACCGGTGGCCTTCTGCAGCTAAACAAGCAGCCTTACTGCCGCCCAACCCCTACGCCCAACCCCTACAGGAGAGGGAACCAGTGACCCCACAGAAAGGCAGGGTCACTGAGCACCCTGTGAGTTTTCTCTAAGATGCAAAGGCCTTTCTAAGAAACAGAAATATACAAAACTAAAAATATAAAAACTGAAATACGCTTTAAGATCTCCAGTACACAAGCAAAGTAAATTTAGTTTACAGTAGGAAAAACTAACAGGTACAGCAGGAGCTTTTTCATTTGTACCTCTGTGTGCCTCGGTGAATTTCAATGTCTGACTTAACATGATTTAATATGAGATTTATCTATATAATGACAAAGTATTCGAATGTTAATTAAAGGTTGGAATTTCCATAGCTGAGTGAAAGAACTTACCTCAGCGGAAGGTACATTCTACAGTCTCCAAGTCTTCCCCATGCCTATTACTTCCTGGGTGGGTAGGAGCCAAAATCCCCATCACTGGGAGCCAGAGTGGAAAAGCTGGGCTGCCTACGCAGAACCCCCGAGGCGACAGAGTTCCCAGAGCCCGCTGCTGCGCGCCGCGCCTGCCTACCAAGGCCTGACTTAGGGTGGCTGGCGGTTTCACCTCTGCTGCTTCGGTGGTCCTTTCTTATGATTTTCTCCTCCATTCAAATACAGACTTTGTGAAGTCTCTCCCGCCACTCTTCCATCCCAGACTCTTCTGATATGTCACATTTAGAGTATGAGCTTAACATATCTTCCTGTACATAGAAGGAGATGGCAGAAGAGAAGTGACTTATCCCACACTACAATGGAGCGACATCAGATTCTCCCATCCACCTTCCCCAAAGGACCATACTGTGCACTACTGCCTGCGCTGATTCCATAGCAATGCTGTCTGCACTCGCTGATGCAGTGAAATTCTCATAACATGAAACGCACTGACACACACTGCAACCTCCTGACACCAAGACCCTGTTCTCTGCTCTGTGTAGCACAGTGCCCGGCGACTGCTAAAGACATAGGTGTGCAGTAAGTGTGTCTTGGTGTGCACGTGTACTGATACACTGACAGGATATCATCAGAAAATACAGCGAATGGGGGCCGGAGAGATGGCTTAGTGGAATAAGTGCTTCATTGGCAAGTACAAGGGCCTGAATTCAATCCCCCATTCTGCAA